>AWOL01S0010786.1:0-71913 GCA_000715115.1 Nicotiana otophora | reverse complement strand
GAGTGATTGTGAGGTATGCCCGAGTGGCACGAGTGACTGTGAGGTTTGCCTGATGGGCTGTATATGAGTGATGTTTTGCTCGAGGGGCTGTTTATGATTTCATCATTTTTTCTCACCTTTGCATTGAGCCTTTGTTTGAAAAACTGTTGGAAAAATGTCTTTAAATGATTTTTACTGGAACTAGGTTTAAACGAGATGTTTGATTCAAATCCTGATTTTTAAAAGCATGTGGTATTTTACTGAGATTTCCTGATATGAGCGTTATATGCTTTATTGTTCGTCACTACTGCTCAGTCTTTATTTATTGTTATTACTTACTGAGTTGGTGTACTCACGTTACTCCCTTCACCTTGTGTTCAGATTCAGGTGTAGCTGGACACGGTAGCGGTTATTGAGTGTTCAGGTTGCAGATTTTCTTGGAGATAACAAGGTAGCTGTTTGGCGATCGTAGCCTATGCTCTTCTCCGTCTTATGTTCCTCTAGTTATATTTAGCTATTTTTCGAGCTGAGTTAGCCTGGATATTGTTAGACAGATTGTAGTATATGCTCATGACTAGTGACTCCCCGATGTCGGGATTTTCTTTTCCGCACTTCTATTTTTTTTCTTTGATTTGAACTCTTTAAATGGAGGTTTTATGTTAAATAACCTTGAAATTATTTTTGAAATGAAAATATCGTTTTGTTTTGGAAATGAGTCGGCTTGCCTAGTTCCACGATAGGCGCCATCACGACAGGGGTTAGTTTTTGGTCGTGACAGGATGGGACCTTATGTCTGGACTCCTTATACTCATGTAACTCAGGGGGTACTCTGCTAGTACCCTAGCTGGCAATGACTTTGCCTTTCTGTGAGTCTCTTCGGCGGCATCGCTACATATAAAATGTTTTGTTAGAATGCTAAATGCTTATAACATAGCTCTATCGCACGATCTAGAGAATGAGGAAACACAACCATCTTATAATGCCCTGTAGCCTCACGCTTATAAGTACGACGCGCAACACACCCATAAATAAGATTCTACTAGACACGGCCTGTAGACAACCTAGGACTAAACTGCTCTGATACCATATTTTTCACGACCCAACCTTGGGCCGCGGCAGATAACCGACACTAAGTGGCGATCATCACTAAGATTACTGATAATCTACTCATCACGAATATAAACGGATAAACAGAACAAGCATAAGCATGACTGATAAGAACTGTACAATCTGGAAAGCCGACAAGGCTAACACAAGTTTACATATAAAAGCATACTAACTGCACAGGTGCATATCTACAGGCCTCTAGGAGTGCTGAACTAAAAAAGTACTGGACGGAATAGGGCGCCATCATACCCAAACTAGATGACTGTACACATACCAAAAGATAAGTAACTCCAGGAGTAAGGGGAGTGACTCCAATAGCTGGTGGATGGCCTACTAATGTGGCTCAAACACTGATCTATCTGTACCTGCGCAGCATGAAATGTAGCACCCCACAAGGGACGTGAGTATGATAAGTACAAAGTATATAGGGTGAAAATCATATGTAAAGCACACGAAAGTATTACTGTAAGATGAAAATCTAAATACAAGCTGAAAGCTAAACAAGAATCTAAACTAACAACTAATCTGGAACTGAACCGAAGTTTAAGCTAAAACTGAACAACTATTTGAAGTGGTACATGTCTAGTGTTATGGTTTATATCCCCCAATCAAGTAACTGTAAAATTGAACTAGCCTCATGTATAGTCATGCAATGCAAACTATAGATATATACG
The DNA here is from genome assembly GCA_000715115.1 of Nicotiana otophora. Classification (NCBI taxonomy): domain Eukaryota; kingdom Viridiplantae; phylum Streptophyta; class Magnoliopsida; order Solanales; family Solanaceae; genus Nicotiana; species Nicotiana otophora. The sequence continues at coordinate 70,153 of AWOL01S0010786.1, read as the reverse complement.
CGTACATAACATGCTTGAATGGTGTTATGGGCTATATCCCCCTAGCAAGTAAATATATAATCAATAGGCTCGGCTGGTATTATGGGATATCTCTCCCCCAACATATAATCAATAGGCCTCGCTGGCGCTATGGTGTATCTCCCCCCAGCATATAATCAATAGCTCTTGTTGGTGATATGGGCTATATCCTCCTAGCATAATCTATGTAAGCATGTATGAGGCACAACACATGTGGCAACATCATATGGACTAAAGAGATCATGAAGGAAACCATAAACGCAATCACAAACATAATCTGACGCTCGTCGTCCATTAGTTGGACAGAGGAGACTATCCCAATTGTATTGAGAAACTGAGTATGTACATGAGATACTAAGGCTAATTAACACATTATGATCCTTTTAGAATCAATTTAGAACCAAGGAACGCAAGATTTGTCCAACTCTTTGAATTTTCAAAACTTTCAGAATAGTTTCCCTTATAATTGGATGATTCCCATAAACAACAGCAAGCACAACAATATACACGTGAATGGATACCCGACCAAAATGATGACATCAAACTAAAGGAGATCCAGTTATCCACAATAGTGTCAAATGATTGACAAAACAAAATTGTGAATGTAATGTCAATTCATAGTGGCAAACTTGTGACATGAAAGTCTAAATATGATTTAGGAATAATCTAAGCGTCAACACATGAAAATTAAGCTTGTATAATCTTCAATTAAGCTATAAGGATAATATGGGGGGTTAGGTAGACATGAAAATATCAAAGGAACGGAACAAACGAAAGTCCGGATTGGATAGGCCAAATGAGTGATTCGCCCCTTTTGTTTTTGTTGTGTTTTGAAGTTCCAACCTAAACTAGTTTGTTCCATACTTCACATATGGAGTTTAATACTATTCAAGGATAAAATCGCTGCTGAAACTACACTTGAAAAACTCTTAAAATATCAAGAAGAAAGGCTAGAACATAGATAAACAAAATCATGCCGAAAACGAAACGAAAACCCTACATACCTCTTGTGTTCTTGCTTCCAAACCTTTTTCCCTTTGATCCACACCCTTACTTATACTTAGATAAAATAAAGAAGTGACAAGCTTCCAAAACACGAGTTATAAGGAGAAAGGGGGATGGCAAAGTCTTACCTATGTCGTAAGGATCGCGTTGATATGTTCACGTCTTGATATTGAGTTGTAGATGATAGAATTGCTTCACAGCCCTAAGAATGTATTTAGGATGTCTAGAGAGACGTTTTAGGTCTGATTTAGGTCAAAATGATCCTTAGAGATGAAGGATACAACTTTATATATCAAGATAATCTTCAACCAACCTTGTGGGTCCCAAGGGCGCTGCTTGCGTAGTCTCGTGAAAACGTGAATATCTCTCCACTCCGATGTCGTATCGACAAATGATTTAATGATTTGGAAAATAAACTCGCAGATCACCCCGTAATTCCAGGTACATTGAGAGACAATCTCAATAATATTCGACCTAAATGTTAAGTAAACTTATGAACGTAACTTGCAGCAACTTTGTCGACTTTTGTTTCATGACTCGTTTGACTTCAAAACTTAACACAAGACTATAATACGACTAAAATATCTCATAGTATCACCTCATTATCATGTTAATCACTCTTGTATCACCCTAAAGGTTCGGGTTATCACATTCCCAACTTGTTGTTTTGACGAAACTTATTTTCTTCGACCTTTTTAGCTTCTAAACCTTCCAACCCTCGTGGTACTTGCAGTTCATTATCTTAAGTATTTGTAACCTCCAAAGTAACATGATTAACTTAATTTATGTACTTTCACATATAATCTAATTTCCTAGCATACATCAACTAACTTACGATGTACTTTTAAGTACACAAACATGGGGTGTAACACTTTCAATAACCCTAACCATCTCCATTGCCGCAAATTAAGGTCCTTCTTCTTGAACAGGTCCTGGATACTTCGATGGTAGGTCTATACCTCACATGGAACGTCGTATAGATAGTGCCCCAAAATCTTCAGCGCATGAAAAATGGATGCCAACTCTAAATCATGCATCGGGAAATTCTTCTCATGGACCTTCAATTGACGAGATGCATAGGCAATCACCCAACCGTCTTGCATCATTATTGAGCCAAGTCCAATATGCGATGCATTACAGTACACAACGTATGATCCCGAACCTATAGGCTACACCAACACTGGGGTAGTAGTCAACGCAGTCTTAAGCTTTTAAAAGCTCACCTCACACTTTTCAGACCATCTGAAAATATCACCATTCTGGTCCAGCTAGGTCAATGTGGCTGAGATAGATGAAAAAACCCGACAATAGTAGCATGCCAAATCCAAGAAGCTTAGAATATTTGTAGCTGAAGTAGGTCTAGGCTAGTTCTAAAGTGTCTCAATCTTCTTAGGATCCATCTTGATACTTTCAAAAGATACAATATGGCCCAAAAAGGCAACTTAGTCTAACAAGAACCCACACTTCAAAAACATAACATATAACTGACAATCCTTCAGAGTCTGAATTACGATTCGTAGGTGCTGCTCATGCTCCTCTTGGCTGTGGGAGTAAACCAAAATATCATCAATGAAGGTGATCACGAAGGAATCTAGATAAGCCTTGAACACCTGGTTCATGAAATCCATAAAGTTTGTTGGTGCATTAGTCAAGCCAAATGGCATCACTAAGAACTCATAATAACCATAACGAGTTAGAAAAGTTGTCTTAGGGACATCCGATGACCTAATCTTCACCTGATGGTACCCCGACTTCAAATCAATCTTGGAAAACATATTGGTACCCTAAATCTAGTCAAATAAGTCATCAATACTTGGCAATGGATACTTGGTCGATAGTGACCTTATTTAACTGCCAATAATCTATGCACATCCTCATCGATCCGTCATTTTTCTTCCCAAATGATATCGGTACACCCCAAGGCGAGACAATAGGTCTAATAAATCCCTTGTCAAGAAATTTTACAACTACTCCTTCAATTCATTCAACTCAATTAGAGCCATACAGTATGGTGGAATAGAAATAGGTTGAGTTTTCTGAACAAAGTCAATGTAAAATTAGATATCTCTATCGGGTGGCATACCCGGCAAGTCTGTAGGAAACACCTTCTAGGAACTCATTCACCACCAGAACCAATTCCATGGAAGGAAACTCCATGCTAGAATCATGGATATAAGAAAAATACGCCAAATACCCCTTCTCGACCATACGCTGAGCCTTCACATATGAAACCACCCTGCTGGTGGAGTGCCCAAGAGTCCCTCTCCACTCCAACCTAGGCAACCCCAGCATGGCTAACGTTATAGTCTTGCCGTGACAATCCCGGATAGCATGATTCGAGGACAACCAATCCATACCAAGAATAATCTCAAAGTTCACCATATCCAACAATAAAAGATCAATTACAATATCATAGCCCCCAATATTGACCAAATAAGAGCGATAGATATGGTCTACCATAATAGAATCTCCAATAGGTGTAGTCACATAGAAAAGAGTATCCGAAGAATCAATTTACATAACCAAATATGAAGCAAACCACATATGAATAAGTAGAACCCAACTCAAATAAAACTGACATATCTATATGACAGACCAGAACTATACATGTGATAATCGCATCAGACGACTCTGCCTCAGGTCTAGTTGGAAAACCATAGCAACGATGCTAAGCCCCACCAATATGACATCCACCTCTCGGATGACCCCTCACTAACTGGCCTCCACCTCTAGTTATTTGACATCCATCTCAGGCTACCTGACCCTTGCCTATAGCTCGCTGAGCGGGTGGTGGAGAAACTGGTGCCGGAATCATGGCACAACTACCCTGCTGTGGCATGTTGCTCTGAAGTCTGGGAAAATACCTCTTGATGTTGTGACCCATACTTTCACACTCATAGCACTCTTTCTGCTGACGTGCCTGCTGAATTTCGGACATATCATGACGGTCCAAATAACCATTGTGATAACTCTGAATCGGTGGTGCATTGATGAGAGCTAAAGGTGCACTGAATGTTAGCTACTCAAGATGAGACCCATAAGAACCACGACTGCCTAAATCAACATGTGATGCCTAAAGCACTTCCTAAACCAGCCTGATGGGATGGCCTCTACCAAATGAACCCCTACCTCCAGACGAGGTACCACTGAAACCACCAAAATGGTGAGGTGCCTTCTTAGATGTCGGTTCTCTAACCTGGCCACAAATTATCTCAATCCGCCAAGCTATCTCCACAACCCGTGTAAACGAAATATCATCTTTGGTCTCTTTGGCCATCTATAGCCTAATACAATAAGTAAGGCCACCTATAAACCTCCTTCCTCGCTCTCTCTTAGTAAGGACCGGGATAGCTTCATGGCATAATAAATCTATGAATTTGGTCTCATACTGAGTAACGGTCTTGCTGCCCTGCTAAAGGCGCTCAAACTGACTACGAAATTCCTCTCTCTGAGAGAAGGGTATGAACTTCTCCAAGAATAACTGTAAGAATTAAGCCCAAGTTAGTGGAGGTGAACCTGTTGGCCTGCCCTGAACATATATCTGCCACCACCTCTTGGTAGAACAGTCATCTGAAGCATACCCATATTATGCAATAACTCATGTGCAATATTGTGCAATATCTCATGGCAAAGGTCTAAGAAATATTGTGATTCCTCAGAAGGTGTACCACCAAAGCAAGTGGGAAACAACTTAGTGAACTTTTCCAACCTCTTCATCCCCTCGACTGACATTGCGGATCTCTCTGCGGGCTATGTAGCAATAACAGGTCGTGCTGCTCTAACAGGTATAACCGCCCATCTGCTCTGGAGTGTGAGTAGCGGGAGTCTGGGCTCCTTCCCTAGCTTGAGATATAGTTGGTGCCGTAGGAAACACTTAGGCCTGGTCCATACTCCCCATAAGGCCAACCAGGCGAACTAGGGTGTCGTGAAGTACTGGGGTAGCAATGAACCCCTATACGACCTGAACTCGTCTAACTAGCGTAGTCATAATAGGGATCTCCTCATCCTGCTTGATCTAAGGCTCGACAACAGGTTCTGCTGTGCATGCTCTAGGCTGAACTCTATTTCTACATCGGCCCCGATCCCTACCCTTGGTAGTGGCTGCAACTTGGGGCTCTGCCCAATAAGCTATAGATGTCGTACGTGTCCTCACCATCTGCAAGAGATTAAGAGTATAATGATTAAACTTTAGCGAGAGAATAAAGTCTCAAGATAGAGAAAGAAAGAAAGAAAGTGAAATTTCCTAGAGCCTTATAGCCTCCAGAAGATAAGTACAAATGTCTCTGTACCGGTCTTCAAGACTCTACTAAGCTTGCTCGTGAGTCATGAGACCTAGGCAATCTAGAGATTTGATACCAACTTGTCACGACCCACAATCCCAACTACAAGACCGTGATGGCGCCTAACATCCACTTGCTAGGCAAGCCAATATTATCTAAACATATATTTAACTTAACAACTTAAAAGCAAATGATTAGGAATATAAGTTTGGAATGCTTTGTAATATATTAATTTGGAACCAAGGCAGCCAATCTCCACTAAGTGATGTAGGGACCTACATCGGGATCAGCACAAGAAGTGTAAAAATGTAGTATGAGTAAAACCGACTCAATGTACTCCATGTCGAGGCTAACCTCGATAAAGTAGTGATAAGGCTATAACAAGGCACTCACTATAAACATGTACAAGTATAATTCGAAAATAAACAGAGTAGAGAAACATCAATTAACATGAAACCAGAACAAGAAACACGTAATAGAGAGCCCCAGAATATCATCTATGCTCAGTTTCACAACCCAACACTGAAACAGGACCAACTGCCAAGAATAATCATAATATAACTTCTATGTTGCAGTGCGCAACCCGATCCACACATATATATATACCACTACCATTGCGGCGTGCAACCCAATCTCACATGCAATATCAATACCATTGCGGCATGTAACCCGATCCCAACTATCATATCAATATCTGTTGCAGCGTGCAACCTGATCCTAAATATCATATCAATATCTGTTGCAGCATGCAATCTGAGCCTAAACATCATATTAATATCTGTTGCAGCATGCAATCTGATCCCACATAAAATAGTAATACTATAAACAACGACGGTGTATCTCACAATGTACGTAAAAGTAACCAAAATGCATAATTATTCTAAAATTGTCCAATACAATAATTCAAAGTAAAATAGAAACAAGGAAAATAAACAAGTAAATATATAAGACATGTAAAAAACGGCTAACTAACAACATATAAGAGCATAAAACAAGTAAAGGTGGTTAATAAATAATGGAAAACATCTAGCGAATTGAGATATGTAACCAAAGAAAACATGAAATGAACAAGTAAGCTCATGAAGCAATTAAAGCACGTAACAAGTAGTAACATTGAATAATTGACGGCATGAAGTAATTGAAGACATGCCGTTAAATAGCCTGCCCTACATGTTTAACCCATGACAACGCACATACACTCGTCACCTTGCATATACAACGTCCCCACACACAAATCAAATAGCAAATAGATCAAGTAAGTCCTAATTCCCTCAAGACAAGGTTAACCATGATACTTACTCCTTTCCAAAATAAAATCAACAATCAACCACGACAATTTGTTTAGAATAAAACTCCATACCAACCGAATCTAGCCAACTATCATTCAAACAATCTAAAACAAGATTTAGAAACTACTGCACGAATGAAAAAGGCTCAATTTATAGCTAAATTAAAAAAAGTCAACAAAATTCAACCTCGGGCCCACGTGTTCGAAATCCAAAATTCGGACCAAATCTCGATTATGCATTCACCCCAAGCCCGGTAATATAATTTATTTGAAATCCGACCTTAATTCAAGGTCTAAATCTCAATGTTTTAAAATTCCTAAATTCTACCAAAACCCCATAATTTCTACTTTGAAATTCATAGATTTCATGATTAAATTCATGAAAAACTGATTGAAAACTAATAAAAGTTGCTCACCAATAAATTTGGGAAGAAAAACTTCTTCAAAAATCGCCTTTAGAGAGTTTAGGGTTGAGAAATGATGTAAAATGAGCTAAGTCCCAAAATTTCCCACTTTTACCCAGCTGCAGATTTGTCAATTGCAAGCTCTTGTTCAAAATTGCGACCATCGCAAAAGTGAACCACTGATAGTAAATGCAATTAGTGTCCCAGCCACAGAGTCATCACAAATGCGATGTTCCCTTCGCATTTGCGTAGGGCCCCCGGCTCGCAATTGAGGACGCAAACTTCACAAAAGGGAAGCAACTCAGAAATTCCCTGGGTGACAATTGCTAAAAGGTTCTAACAAATGTGAGACCTACAACTTCACACCAACAACAACAATTCATCAGAAGTTCCAAGATCAACTAAAATACATCTGAAACTCACCCGAGCCCCTGGGGCTCCAATTTGAACATTCACACAAGAGTATTTATATCATACAAACTCGCTCGCTACCTCAAATCTTTAAAATAACATCAAATATCAAGAATCGATCATGAAAACACATGATTTTCAACTTAAAACTCATCTTTTGCAAAAAATTTTACATAATGCGCCAAAATGCCATCGGGCCACTATCACGACCCAAAATCCAGCTATTTGTGATGACACCTAACCCAACCTGCTAGGTAAGCCAAATAACACTTAACATAACTCAAATGAGAATAATAGAAATTAATGAGTAAATCAAACTGAATTTTTATAAAAATATCCCAAGAATTGGTAGTACAAATCATGAACTTCTAAAACTTAGAATTTACAAAGTTGGTGAGAAATAAATACATCATATGATCGAAATATACATAAACAAATTTACAAATCTAAAGCTACCAAGGATAAGTGGCAGCTATATCCAGAAAAAAGCAGGTACATCTTTAATGTCAGCTCCCACCATAAATTGCAACATGAGCTCCAAGATCTGTACGCAAGGTGCAGAAGTGTAGTATGAGTAGAACCGTCCACATGTACTTAATAACTAACAAACCTAACCTTAGGTTGAAAGCAGTGACGATCTCAAAAGATAGTCGGAGTCCAACATCAATAGCCAATAACGATTCATAACAGTATAGTGAAGACAGTAAAGGTATTTAACTCAGGAGATATAACGCCCAGATCGTTCACAGATACAAAAAAGTAGACATGCTTTCCAAGTATAACAGTCCCAGTCCAAATCTTACCACCGAAATAAATTAAACATGAGTTTATTAAAGATATGTGTTTTCCCAATTTACCACATCGGATAAGACTTCTTATTTACCAGTTAGCAAGAGAAAAATGCATCTTTATGCCTACATGTCAATTATACATGTCAAATAATTAGATGTCAGATCACTGTCTAGCATTAGGAAGGTACATCTTTATGCCTACATGTCAGATATACATGCCAAGTAATCAAATATCATGCCACTGTCTAGCATGAGGAAAGTACATCTCTATGCCTACAAGTCATATATACATCTGAAGAACTCCGTTTCACAGCGAACTCATTAAGTACACACAATCTTAGCACACTCTAGGTGACTGGCTCAAATTCCCCAACAACATTACCATCTATCCATCAAAATAATCACACTTAGCACTGTATGGGTGCCTGGCATTACTGCCCACAATCAAAACACGTATATGAAATATTGTGCATATGCTCACTGCTGGCATGTCAGACTCCGGAGGGGCGGATCCTACCCAAGCGCTAATCATAATCACTTAGCCCAAATGGTGGGGCCTGGTGCCCGCAATGTCTCAAATCAGTACAGCTTAGCCCAATGTGGGGTCTGATATACGTGTCACCTCAATATCAATATAACTATTGCGGCGTACAACCTGATCCAAATATCAATATAAATATGGTCATTTGACCCACATTAGTCATCAATCCGCTCAAGTCTCAATATGCAGATATCTCACAGAAACACAATACAATTACATAACACATGATAACACAATATGTCTCAAATATAGTTAAAACTCGTGTCACGTAGATGGACACCAATAACATGTGAGACATCTTATCTAAAGTGCGTAGAGACCAAGATATAACATGTGGGTGTAACTAGCATGACTGTGCAATATGACTACGGCTAAGGCGAATAGTTCAACATGGCAAAATAGCTATATCATGTCTCAAACAATTAAACATGTAGCCTAGGCATCATTTTTAACATTAATGATATCCCATGTAGTCACATAAATGGGGAAAATATGGTATTAAAGAAGCATGCTTGAATACCTCGGTGCAGGCACTCGCGCCTGTCACCTAGCACGTGCGTCACCCCAACCCATCTTAATTATCATAGTTCTCTGGGATATTCTCAAATCGAAGTTTATACAAGTTACTTACCTCAACCAAGTCAAATCAAATTTCAAGCAAGCCAACCAATAATCTAGAAACGCCATCCCACGCAAATCGACCTTTGAACGGCTCGAAACTAGCCTAAACTAAATCAAAACATCAAATAATACCAAAGGAAACAAACTCAATTGATAAAGGTCGAATCTTTAATCAAAAGCTCAAAGTCAACCCAAAAGTCAAACCTGGGCCCAACAATTCCCAAAACATAACATGGACCTACTCGAGTCCTCAAATCACATGTAACAACAACAAAACGATGAATCTCGCTTAAATTTCAAACTTGATGAACTTTTGAACTTTCAACTTCCAAAACTTGTGCCGAACCATATCAAATCAACCCGAAATGACCTCAAATTTTGCACACAAGTTCCAAATGACATAACAAGCCCATTCCGACTCCTGGAACAACAATCTAAATCCAAGAACAACAAAATCAACTCCCGGTCAAACCTATGAAGTCTCAAAATCTTCAAATTGCCAACTTTCGCCAATTAACATCAAAACCTTCAAGAAATAACCAAATGCAAATACAAGCATCCACCCAAGTCCAATATCACCATCCTGACCTAACGGAACCATCAAAACTCTCATCCCGGATCGAATATACAAAAGTCAAACTTGGTCAACTCTTCCAACTTATAGCTTCCTAGCTGAGAATCATTCTTTCGAGTCAATCCCGAATCACCTGAAACCAAAATCGACGATTCACATAAGTCATAATACATCATATGACGATACTCAACAATTCAAACAACTAAACGGAATGCGAATTCTCAAAATGACCGATTGGGTCGTTACATTCTCCCCCACTTAAGCATGCCTTCATCCTCGAACGTGCCAAGAGTCGTTCCAAAGTCATCACATCACTGTGGAAACTCACCATGCACATACCCTTGGTGATCCCATGTCACCCCTATCCATAAAAGCCTGAAAACGCAACATAACAGAAGATCCTTGCTTCAAAATTAATCCATACGCATTAAAATCAAATATCTACCATCTAAAATCCATTGCAAGACCCGAACCCCACATCCACACACGGTATAACCATGAACAAGCCATATCGAGATATTACCTCAACCCAAGATATAATCACATGCTGTACCACATAACTCACATACTTGTAGCAATAATTTTCAATCACAATAGTTACTTAAAGACAAACCTGGGTACGGGTAATAAACCTCATATCAAATAAAACCTCGTTCACAACCTTCATACACTGCCAATGATGAAAGAAACACGTAGAAACTCATAACCACTTATCACATTAACAAGTCATGGAGCTCTCGCGTCCGATAAGGACCATAGCCAAATTTAAAGCTGAGTAGTGACATTATCCTTTCAAACATACCATAATCAAATTCGACAACACTCGTTCCAGGTCCAATACCCTCATCTCATCAAGTACAAGCTTCTCAACCGACATGCCATATAAATATTATCCATAGCCACATGCCAGGCAATCTGTGCACCAAGAAGCAATAACTCAAATGTACTCAAAAATGGAAAGTGAATCAAATGAGAGAACCATTCCGTAAGCTCAACAGATACCATAACAAACACAATGGTATGAACCCATCGCCCATAGTAGAATCAAGACACACGAGTCTAACACAAAGAATCATAACCTAATATAACTCCATTGTAATGTGTGACCCCATCCAAACACTGGTCCATATGAAATACCTCGAGTCCTAATGCTCAAAATCAACAACCATACATAATTTAACATCAAGTACACGACTATACCCATGGATAAACGAATAGCACAATATACTACAACCCGAAAAGACCATAACCAAGGTGCAATCAACCATTCAACACCCCCAGAGCTATCTCGCTCGAATTCCGCTATAAGGGCCAAACAGAACCACATCATGTGTGCATATAACTAACAGATCACAACCCATCGTAGCATATAAGTGTAACACATAGAATATATTAGAACACGAACAAGCTCAACTCTAACCGAATGACACACCCCCTCAACAATAATAGTGTTGACTCAACAAATCCGTCCTAGTATAGAATACACATCATCATTGGGCCTACCAATGGGCCCCCATATCAACTCCGATCATCTACAGCTGGATAAATAACCCTCCAAAAGTCCACAATGACCTAGCCATAACACATACTATTAGCTGTCTAACTTTGGCCATGCCTTCACAGTCCGTAACCAAGGAACAATTTTTCTCTATGAACTCCAGTCTCCAAATCCCTAGAATACCAGAATCACCATATCCGATCCCAACTCGACCACTCAAGTGACTGACACATTCTTCATACACCATCATTTCACGAGAAATACTTCCAAAAGTCTTCTGCGCCACGTAGAAAAATCAGAACATCGACAGTCGATCGACCAGGCGAGTACCGCAATACAAATGAAGCATCTGAAAGTCAAAACATAGTGTGCCTTCTGAATCACGCACCCTTCACAGGTGATACCAGATACTGCCAACATTTCTCTAAACATCTGAAACCATCCGTGCTGTCAAGAACTCATGACCTTCCCTTCAAAACGGAACCATAAACTTATAAATGCACATCTCAATCCCACATGATGCACCGCCTTAATCATACCATAATATGAGAGCACATGAATCCCCTTATCAACTCTGAGTCACAAGCAAAACAAATACTCAATCAGCCAGAAACCTTCCACCTGATCCCATCCAGGAAAAAATGACAACCTCGCAAAAACTCCTAGTGCCAGTAGAAAATATCCATCTCAAGTTATGGTAGAAATCATAGGGAACTCTTCGAAACCCATTAGCACAAGACCAAGACATCAGAACCGAATCTCTCTACTCAACCAAGTCACGCAGATTTCCAAGCCCAAGAGTATTGTTGCAAAGCATAAGGAAGCCACCACCATATAATAAGAACCAAAAGAATCGATCATATCCACTCATACTGATCCAACTTACTACCAAGTTGCTCTATTTCTCTGAGTACCTTCTCAATTACCTTTCAGTTAACACTTCTCCTTGACAGTAGACTACGACCCTTAACCCAACACTCACCACAAGAGATCCTAGCATAAAACCACATCGCCCTAATTCCCATAAGACGTTATATTCCCTCTTAGCACCAAAATACCGCATTCAAGATACCCACTCCGAAGAGACCTTTACTGAACCTGAAGATGTTTCCTTAAACTCTATGGTACAGAAATGTAGAGTCCAATAATGATACATAAATACCGCGAGTACTGACACCATCCAATGCAAATCTCAGATCTTAGCCATATACAAATCCAAAAATTTCTCAAATGCCACATATGAATCTTGAACTCTTTAGAACCTTCTCGAGAGTTATCCACCCCATTCAAATCTCAAATGCATCGCCCAAACGAGTCGAACGACCTATGCTCCATTAGCACACCAACACCCAAAGAAGTAATCCACACCTCTAAGCAACCGAGTGAATCATTTTTCTTAGTACATTACATCCATCATGAACAACAAACCTAAAACATTTCATACTTTCATAAACATCCGATAACTCACAATACCGATACTCTATAACTGCCATAATCCCGTACTGAGATTCAACTAAATCATTCATAAGCTCATGCAACACAGACCATAAAATACCTCAAATCATCTGCTAAGCTTGCATTCATCCTCGTGACAGTCAAGTCGACTTTATCAACCGATAAAAACTCAAATCGCAACACATATAACCCACTGGTATAAAGAAACTCTCCACATGACATCATAAGGTTCACACATCCGTAGACCACCCCGTAGGTGATAACCCACCTACTTAGTCTAACATTGGCATTTCACTACACCCTACCATGGCCACAACCACCATGCAATCACTTAATCTTCTCGAGTCTAAACTCGTCAACAAGACATAAGAATCTACTTCATCCCATAACTGGACAACATGAAAGATCCCTCAACAGGATCATAACTGGAGACTGTACAATATATCAAGACATAAATCAAGCATCCAATAGTCCTTTTCACATCCCAAGCAACCCTTCTCGTCCATCAAAGCCATCTAAACACATCTCTCGGTCACCTCATATTCATCATCTAGTCATCCAACCACTCACCGAGCCATAAATCTTATTCCTAAGGATACTACCACACATATAAGACCTAAAAGGCAGGTTTAAATAACTAAAACCACCGAGCCCAAGCTACGGTCCAACCCTTGCCTCAAGTCCTCCGGACTGGCCTATCACAAAAATACAAAAAATATATCTCGCACCTCATCCATGGAATCACAAGTCGTCAATGAACATCTGATACCGAATGCTCACATACGCATACGAGTGAGTGGAAGGAATTCAAAGAGATACGCTTCAAGATGAATCAATGTCGCACGATAAGGAAAAGAAAGATGTGAAGTTTACCCAAAATGCCTTATAGCCTCTCCAAGATAGGTATGGACGTCATCATACCGATCCCCAAGACTCTACTAGATACTTGCTCATGACTTATAGAACCTATGAACCTAGAGCTCTGATACCAACTTGTCACGACCCAAAATTCAGCTAGTCGTGATGGCACCTAACCTATCTTGCTAGGTAAGCCAAATAACACTTAACACAACTCAAATAAGAATAATAGGAATCAATAAGTAAATTAATTGAATTTCTATACAAAAATCCCAAGGCTTGATAATATAAATTATGAGCTTCTAAGACTTAGAATTTACAAAGCTGGTGAGAAATAAATACATCATCAGTTCGAAATATACATAAACAGATTTACAAGCCTAAAGCTACCAAGGACAAATAACAGCTATATCCGTAAAAAAGCATGTAAATCTTCAATGCCAGCTCCCACCATAAACAACAACATCAGCTCCAAGATCTGTACGCAAGGTACATAAGTGTAGTATGAGTACAACCGACCTCATGTACTCAATAAGTAATAAACCTAACCTTAGGTTGAAATCAGTGACGAGCTCGGAAGATAGTCAGAGTCCAACATCAATAGCCAATAATAGTTCATAATAGTATAGTAAAGATAGAAAAGATATATAACTCAAGAGATATAATTCCCAGCTCATTCACAGATACGAAAAAGTAGACATGCTTTTCAAGTATAACAGTCCTAGTCCAAATCTTACAACTGAAATCAATTAAACATGAGTTTATCAAAGAACTATGTTTTTTCCAATTTACCACATCAGATAAGAATTATTATTTACCAATTAGTATGAGGAAAATGCTTCTCTATGCCTACATGTCAAATATACATGTCAAATAATCAGATGTCACATCACTGTCTAGCATGAGGAAGGAACATCTCTATGCCTACATGTCAGATATACATTCAAAGTAATAATATGCCATATCACTGTCTAGCATGAGGAAAGTACATCTTTATGCCTACATGTCAGATATACACGTGAAGCACTCAGTTTCACAACGGACTCATTAAGTACACACAATCTTAGCACACTCTAGGTGCCTCGCTCAAATGACCCAACAACATTACCATGGATCCATCAAAATAATCACACTTAGCTCTGTATGGGTGCTTGGCATTACTTCCCATCATCAAAACACCTATATGAAATATTATGCATTCGCTCACTACTGGCATGTCAGACTCCGGAGGAGCGGATCCTACTCAAGCGCTAATCATAATAACTTAGCCCATATGGCGGAGCCTGGTGCCCGCATAGCCTCAAATCAATATAGCTTAGTCTAATATGGGGCTTGGTATACACGTTACCTCAATATCAATATAACCATTGCGGCGTGCAACCTGATCCAAATATCAATATAAATACGGCTCTATGATCCACATCAGTCATGAATCCGATCAAGTCTCAATATGCAGACATCTCACAGAAACACAATCTAATTACATAATACGGGATAACACAAGATGTCTTAAATACAATTCAAACACGTGTCATGTACATGGACACCAATAACACGTGAGAAAACTTATATAAAGTGAACAAAGACCAAGATATAGCATGCGGGTATATCTATCATGACTGTACAATATGACTACGGCTAAGGCAAATAGTTTAACATGGAAAAAATAGCCCTATCATGTCTCAGACAATTGAACATGTAGCCTAGTCATGATTTCTAACATGAATAATATCTCACGTAGTCACATAAATGGGGAAAGCATGTTATCTATGAAGCATGATAGCAAAATAAGGCATGTAATAGCCTAAGAACTACCTGAATCATAAATGCCTCAGTGCACGCACCCACACCTGTCACCTAGCATGTGCATCGCCCCTTACCCATCTCAATTATCATAGTTCTTAGGGATATTTACCCTTAAATCCAAGTTTAGAGAAGTTACTAACCTCAAGCAAGCCAAGTCAAATATCGAGCAAGCCAATTGATACTCTAGAAATGACATCCCACACAAATCGACCTCCGAACGGCTGGAAACTTGCCAAAAGCAACATAAAATATCAAATAATTCCAAAGGAAACAAACTCAATCAATAAAGGTCAAATCTTTAATAAAAAGCTCAAAGTCAACCGAAAAGCCTAACCCGGGTCCGTACCTCGAAACTCGAAAAACTCACAAAATCCGATAACCCATTCAATTACGAGTCCAACCATACTAATTTTACACAAATCCGATTCCGAATCGATGTTCAAAACTCTAATCTTCACTTTTGGAATGTTTGGACAAAAACAATCAATTTCTCTTTTGAAATCATCAATCAAATGCCAAAAACAAAAATAGAATCACGGAATATAATCAAAACCAAGTAGAAAATACTTACCCAAATCCATTTGATGAAAATCGCCTCCAAATCCGAGCTCCCCAACTCAAAATATGATAAATTAACTCAAAGGTTTGAAATAGAGCACTTTATACACTGCTCTAGGATATCCTCCGTGAACACTGAAGATGCCTCGCATTTGCAAAGAACAAACTCGCTGCCAATAGAAAATACTCTTCGTGTTCACGGCACTCAACTCATGAACTTGATGAAAAAATGGCGCCAACCTTCGCGAACATGGCAATGACTTGGCAGATGCGATGAACAAAGCTCCCAGTTCCCACATTGCAACGCGATCGCAAACATACGCATACAAACGAGATGGTCTGACAACTCAATCCCCACGAACGCACTATGTCGGTCATGAACGCGTAGAGGAAAAATGGCCAGCTCCAGCTTACACAATGCGACCATGTCCACAATATCGCGATCGCGAAGACCATCTGAGACACCAGAAAACCAGTAATTCAAAATGAAAGGAAATAGTATGAAATCGATTTGAAACTCACCCGAGCCTATTGGGACCCCGTCCGAATATATCAACAAGCCCCAAAATATAATACAGACCTACTCAAGGCCTCAAATCAGATATAACAATAACAAAATGATGAATCATGCCTGAATTCAAACTTGATGAACTTTTGAACTTTCAACTTTCAAAACTTGTGCCGAACCATACCAAATCAATTCGAAATGACCTTAAATTTTGCACACAAGTTTCAAATGACATAACGAGCCTATTCCAACTCCTGAAACAACAATCCGAATCTAATAAAATCAATGTCAACTCCCGATCAAACCTACAAACTTTCCAAATATTCAAATTGCCAACTTTCGCTAATTAACGTTAAAACCTTCAAGAAATATCCAAATGCAAATCTGAGAATACACCACCCTTCAAAATCACCATCCGAACTTAAAAGAACCATCAAAACTCCGATCCGGGGTCAAATACAACAAAAGTCAAACTTTGTCAACTCTTCCAACTTAAAGCTTCCTAGCTGAGAATCATTCTTCCGAATCAATCCTGAATCACCTGAAAACTAAAATCAATGATTCACACAACTCATAATACATCAATGAAGCTACTCAAGACTTTAAACAGCTGAATATAAAGCAAATATTCAAATAACCGGTTGGGTCATTGCAGCTACCTGGACTCCAACCAAACATGTGTACAAGCCCAAAAATAACTTACGAACCAAGCGGAATGGTCAAATTCCCGATCCGATATTGTTTACCAAGAACGTTGATCGTGATCAACTCAAGCTTCAGGTTAAGTCAAAAATTATATATTTCTTTTAAACGTTTCACATAATATCTTTTCAAAAAAATGATGCGGATCACGCACGCAAGCCATAAATCATCAAATAAGACTAAGCCAATCACTTTTTTTTTCATGTACACAGGTGAAAAAAATACTCTCTCTCTAAAACCAAACACTCTCAATGATCTCTATTGATTTATTTGGGCACCACACAAATGACCCTCCCAAAGACCCCCCGACCCCAAGAAAAGCAATATTCACTCGTCCACTCAACATAGTTACCAATCACTCCCACATCCTACTGGCCCGACAACACATCAAATCCCATAATCTCAATCTAATCCACCACCAATCTCAAAGGATACCTCTGCAAACAACCAAATTCCGGCCACTGAAAACCCAAAACAATCCACCAAAACTCAAACTATTAAGCCACAAATCAGTACCACAATTATAACGACAATATCAGATCTTGAAAAGGATAACCTCATCAAGATAGCACTTGCATCTCCGGCGGTGCTACAGGCGCTCAAAGAAATAATTTCTAGCATTGATACCACACAAACCAACATACCATCAACAAGTACAACTCCAACACATATACTTCAGAATATTGCTAATGACTCACAATAGAAAAACATCCCAGCTCCAATCGGCAGCCCATCAAATCTTCCACAAATTTCATCCAACTTTGACCCCTCTCCTAAAAAAGCACCAACCACTGCTCATATATCACCACCAGTTCTAAATAGTCACAAAAAAATTGGTCAAGACAATACAGAGCATAATACAAATAGTCAATCACAGCAGAGGAATCCCATTGCCGGAGGAAAGGTTAAACCCCATGTTCCATCTAAGACAACCTTTGCAGCCGCAGTCCAAGAAACTCTTTCCTCTATATTAGCTAACACATCAACGATTGAAATCCAGCATGGTACTAATCTTGGTAAGCCGGCTATTTTTTTCTCGGTAGAAGATTATTTTGTTAAACAAGCTAATGGTTGCAGAATGACAATAGTTGGTAAATTCATAAAAGGAAAACCCAATATGGATGAGCTCATGAAATTATTTGTTAGTCAGTTTCAACTCAAAGGAACAATGAAGATTGCCTATTATGATTATCAGACTGTGTACCTTTACTTCACTAATGAGAATGATCTGAATCACATTTACTTTAAACATTTTATAAATATCGGGCCATGCACTATGAAAATTTTAAAGTGAACTCCAGACTTCAAACCAGAACAAGAGATTTCAATTGTTCCAGTTTGGATTTAATTCACAAGCTACCTTGGCACTTATTTAGATGGGATGTTACATCTAGGATGGTGAGTTCTATAGGGAAGGCAGTTGCTCCTGATCTAGATACCTATTCCATGTCAAGAGGGAATGTAGCAAAGATCAAGGTTGAGATTGATCTTCTCAAACCAAGGCTGGACTCGATATGGTTGGGATTTAAAAGACCAGATGGCAAGGATGATGTCAGATGGCTGTAAGTTGAATATGAAAGGGCCCCTGCCTATTGTTAATATTGCAAGATGCAGGGACATGAAAAGAAGAACTGCAGGAATAAAGTGGTTGATGAGACAAATAAAAGTATAAGAAAGGAAGTTGAAAATACTAGAATGGTTAATGATACACCAAAAGAGCAAGATGATGGGTTCCAAGAAGTTAAAAAAAGGAAGAATGACAGGAAGAACTCTGGGATAGTCATTAGGGAACCTAATCCGTCAAAGCTTACAAATGAAAATCTGTATGTGGTCCAGGGCAAAGGCAAGAGTATTGCAAATAGAGTTAATGGGCGGACTGAATCTGCTCCAAAACACCACAAGGTAAAAGCTAAACCACCTGGAGAATGTGAGCACTTTAAATCTACTCCAAAACATCAACAAGAAGCAACTGATATTTAAAAGGCTCGAAGGGGTAATACAAAGGAGGTTCACAATATTAGAGAGGAACAGAAAGAGAGAAACAAGCAACTGGATAATCAACAAGCAAGCAAAACAAATAGAAGAAAAACCAAGAAAAAGAAAATAGTAGTCCATTGGGAAGATCAAATAGTGGTAGAGAAAAAGGTACAGTCAACATCCAAAGCACAAAAAGGAACAAGCTGATCAAATCTAGCTTAGTTCACCATTCAGGCAAGAGGCATAAAATAACAGAGAAAATATAAAATCTCCCATAGTTACTAGCAAGCCAAATATTCAAACAAACATCACTAGTTCTGAATTTGATCATCATGAAAGTGAAGATCCAAATGATCAAACAGATGAGGAACTTAGTACTGAAGAGGAAGATGATACAGACAGCAGTGAAAAGGACTATGAAAGTATGGAAGATAACTCTGATAGTGATAAAGAAGCCGAACAGGAAGCACAAGCCTTCATTCCCAAGCCACCAAAAAATGAATTAAACCAAGCATTTGGAGAAGTTACAGGCACCATGAATCTCTCACCAAGAGGCTTGCAATCCTCTAGAAGAGGAAGAGCAACCAAAGGCAAAAAGGTGGTAAATCAAGTGCGCAAACAACTGTGACTAGATCACAGTTCAAAAATACCAAAAAAATCCTTTTTTAATAATTAAGTCTCTCATTTGAAATGAGAGGGGCATCAGAACACAGGGTACCTTTAAGAGACTTAAACAATTAATAAGGAGACATAAAATTCCATTTATGACTCTTATGGAACCTTTCTGTAGGAGATCGAGGATTCACCAATTTAGTAGATGGCTTGGATATCACATTACATATTCCAATTGTAATAACAAAATCTCGCTACTTTGTGATCAATAGTGGGATTGTGCAGTTCTTCAGGATACTGAACAACAACTTACATGTTGCATTACTGATCAAGAAGAAACTTTCATTATGACAGTTGTTTATGCAAAATATAAGCAACACCAAAAGGAGTCATTATGGGAGGACTTGAGAAACATGGCACAAAATATCACTCTTCCTTGGATAATAGATGGAGATTTCAATTGTATCTTGGAGCCTAGGGAGAAGAAGGGGGGAAATGCACACAGAATGACAAACAACATGCCTTTTTTAAATTGCATCTCTGATTGCTCTTTGATTGATGCTGGGTACATTGGCTCAACTTTTACATGGTGTAATGGTAGAAGTCAAAGAAAGAGGGTACGAGAAATATTGGACAGGGTTCTTATGAACTATGATTGGACTCAGAGATTTGTCGACACCACCATTACACATTTGGTAATTAGTATAGGTGCTGATAATAATTGCTTCACCACAACCTTCCTTTCAAACATATTTCAGGTTCTTAGATTTCTGGACTACTGAACCTGAATTCAATGAGGTAGTGAAACAGGCTTGGGATGAAGAGGTAACAGGATCCCCTCTTTGGAGATTTCACCTTAAGCTTAAAAATACTGGTAAAAAATTATCTTGGTGGTTCAAACACTGTGTTGGAAATATTTTTGATAAAACAAAGGATATGGAGAACAATATAGCTGAATTGGAGGAATTGCGTATTCAAGACAACACCGATATGAATAGAATAGCATTGAACAATGCCAATGCCCAGCTGATTCTTCACACAAAAAAGGAAGAAGCCTTTTGGAGACAAAAATCAGGGATGAAATGGTTCAAGAAAGGAGATTCTAACACAAAATTCTTTCATTAAATGATCAATGCCAAAAGGAGAAGGTTGAATATTAAGAAGATTAGAAATGCAGACAACACATGGGTTGAAGGAAATGAAGAAGTGGCTAAGAAGGCACTAGCTTTCTTTGAAGAACAATTCATAGAGCAAAACCAACATAAGGATCTTAATATACTGAATTGTTTGCCTAGAGTGATAACTGAGGATGACAATGATATTCTAGGAGCACCCCCCACAATGAAAGAAGTAAAGGATGCAGTCTTTAACATGAGCCCTGATAGTGCACCTGGGCCAGATAGAGTTTCTGGGAAGTTTTATCATCATTGCTGGGATATAATCTCAGTAGATTTATTTAACATGGTTTGTGACTTTTTTACAGGAACATAACTACCTAGATCTATAACTCATACATGTCTTATCTTACTACCTAAGGTAGACAGTCCCCAGAGATTTACTGAATTAAGGCCCATCCGTCTTAGCAATTTCAGCTGCAAAATTATTTCCAAATTGTTGAATTCCAGGCTCTCACAAATTATTCACAAGGTGGTATCTCCAAATCAGGCTGGCTTCTTGAAGGGTAGATCTATCACTGACAATATTATGCTCACTCGATAAATGGTGCATAATATCAAGAAACCAAAAACAAATGGTAATGTTGTCTTGAAACTAGATATGGCAAAAGCTTTTGATAAGATGGATTGGACTTATTTGTGTCAAGCTCTAAGGAAATTTTGATTTTCAGAAGAACGGATTTTCATGATCTGGAGATTGATTTCTAATAACTGGTATTCTATTAATATTAACGGAAGAAGGCATGGATTCTTTAAATCATGCAGAGGGATCAAGCAAGGAGATCCTATATCTCCTTTACTATTCATTATTAGAGCAGAGCTTCTATCTGTACTCATGGAGCAGTTGAAAGAGGATAACTTTATTCATTATTTAGTGGATAGAGGTAGCCCTATTATCACTCATCTAAGCTTTGCAGACGACACAATCCTTTTTTTATCTGTAGATCGTTTATCACTCATGGCCATGATGAAGAAGCTCTCAACATATGAGAAATGCTCGGGCCAACTAGTAAACAAGAGCAAGTCATGCTTCTTAGTAGCACCCAACACCTCACAATCCATGATTGAAGACATCAAACAACTAACTGGCTTCAACAACTCCAAGTTTCCATTCAATTACTTAGGAGCTCATATTTACTCGGGCAGGAAAAAAGTTATGTATTTTGGGGAATTGGTCTCTAAAGTGGCTTCCAGAATGTAAGGATGGCAAGGCAAAATGCTTTTTTATCGAGGAAGAGCTACTCTGATTAAAGTTGTACTTCAATCTATTCTATTCACATATTATCAGTAATCTAAATCCCTAAGACGACAACTGCTCAAATAGAAAGAATTATGGCTATTTGTTTCTAGAGTGAGCTAGAAGGGAAGAAGAAGTTAAACTGGGTATCATGGAAACAATTGTGCTTTCCTACTAATGAGGGTGGAGTTCGATTCAGATCTATCCAAGAAGTAAGCCAAGCTCAAGGCGCTAAAGCTTGGTTGAATTTTAGGACCAAAGATTCTCTATAGAGGAAGTTTCTTGAAGAAAAATACTGTCCAAGAGCCCATCCTGTTGCTAAAAGGTGGGCTCCTGGACAGTCCCATATATGGAAGAGGTTGCTTGAATCAAGGAAGGAATGTGAAAAGTTGATTATTTGGAAGGTGGCCAAAGGAAATATTTCTTTTTGGTGGGATAATTGGATTGGAACTGGACCTCTGGCCAAATTTGCACCTCAATTATACAAGTCCAAGAAGACAAAAGTCTCTGAGTACATACTCAATGGAATATGCAACATAGCTAAGTTGTGTGGTATTCTACCTATGAATATCATACACCAGATCAAAGACATTGAAATATACACCAGCACAGAGGACTTTCCCGTCTAGATTCCTAATGAGCATGGACTTTTTTCAGCTAAATCAATTTGACAAACACTGAGAAGATCTAGAAATACAACATTTACAGCAACAAATGTTTGGCACCTGAGCATTCCTTTTAAAGTATCTTTTTTTATGACAAGAGTGTTGACTACTAAATTAGCTACTGATGTTGCCATACAGAGATTTAATATCTATGGCCCATCTAGGTGCATATGTTGCAGAAGTAGAGGCACAGAAGATGTTGATCATTTACATAGATGAGGGAACTTGCTACTACTGTCTGGGAATATTTCTCTGGTATATGTGGAATAAGTATCAGACAAGAGAGCCTCAGGAATATTTTAATCCACTGGTGGTTGGCCAACTCCAGAAACAAAGTATATTCTCTCCTTTTTCATTTCTTGCCTTCTATTATTTGTTGGGAATTATGGAAAGCAAGATGTAATCATAAATACGAAGACATCAGAAGTAACCCTAAGGGTGTTATACATCAAGTATGCTACTTGATAAGAATGATATTGTCTACACAATTTCCCAATCTGCAGCAACATGAACAATGGAGTGTTGCATGCCAACATATTGAGAAGCTTAAACCCAGAATTCACATCAAGAGACTCAGGTGGATTGCACCAAGTTCTGGCAGGTTCAAACTGAACACAAATGGATGCAGTAAAGGCAATCCAGGAAGTGCAGGAGGAGGGAGTATTTTTAGAGCTAAAAATGAGCGATTAATCATGGCTTATTCGGAATTCTATGGTATTTGCTATAACAATATTGCCGAGGCCAAAGCCATTCTCAATGGAAAGTATTGGTGTGTCAACAATGGGTATACCAATGTGGTGGTGGAATCAATCTCCCAGATTATTATTAAAATGATCAATGGAACAACAACAATAGCATGGCAGGTAGCACATCTCATCTGGAAGATCAAAGACCTAAGAGTTCATGGGAACTTTGTCTTTGAACATTGCTACAGAGAAGTCAATTCCATAGCTAATTTGTTTTGCTAATATGGGAGAGCACAAAAAGCAGAATTCTTTCTTCACACAAGATTTAGTTCTCCCCTTGAAAGTTAAAAACTTTTTGAAGAATGATATCAAAAGAATTTCTATTTTTCGTATTAGGCCACAACGAAAGAACTTTACTTTTGATTATGGTTAATTTAGGCATAAGTTATCAGGTTCTTACTTTTTTTGCAAAAATATAGGAAACACTTTGTTGGAAAGGTTTTCCTTACTAATGTAATAGCAACTCTTAGGGGACTCTTTTTGTATAAGGATGAAATCTTCATCCTTCATGTAACTCAAGGATGACTGGACAAATATCCAATCCCCCTCTTTGTATAATTTTTTGGAAGTGCAATATATAGGTTGGGCTTAAACCCAACCCCACCACACTGGTGGTTTGTTTATAAAATTTTAAAAAAAAGACTATGAGAGGTCTCGAAACACAGAAAAAAACGCTAGTGCTCAAAACCACCTATCGGGTCGTCACACTTTTATATTGGATAACTCTCTAATTCAAATATTCTACATAGCTTGTTTATGACCACAAAATATAAAGGTTATATTGGTACATTACACATATCTTTAATTTAAGATTACAAGATTCAAAAGTATTACTTAAATTGCCTAGTCAAACTAAGACACTTAGAATGAACGGATGAAGTAGTATATGTTTTAACAAACATTCATAGGAGGCGAGTAAAAAGAACTGAGTAGCGCAGCCAACACATATACACTTATAACATGCACAAATATTTCTCAAAACGTGAATCATAGCTCAATAACAAAAATATACGTCCCGGCAAGCTACGGGACTACATCAGAATTAAAAAAGAATGCTATTACAATGAAAGAATGAAAGAAGGATAATACAAAATATAAAACAACAAACAATTAGAGTACATCAGGATAATGCGACAAAATTTACCAAAAAATAAAACAATGAAAGCAGTCAAACCTTGAGTCTGATATGTTAGAGGAAACCTGTTAAAATATAAGCTCATTAATAATTAACTGAAACATTATGGTACGTGTGAAATAATTAACCATATTAGGAAGGAGGAGGAATTGGAGGGGGATGAGCCACACTCTTTCCGTGACTGACAAAGTACTTCTGCTTAACATGAGTTCTTTTGCTTAAGGATCTTTGTTTAGTGCCAGGGTGAGGAGCAGGAGCGCAAACGTGATTGTAAGAAGATTGTAATGAAAGATGTTTATTTAGAATCCTAGTTGTGGCGGCTTCATATGGTGTGCTGATCAATAGAAAAAGAATAGTTATGGTTGCTACAATAACATTGCTATGTTGAGATCTCATGTTTATGATTATAATACAATTACTATGATTTGATGATCAAGTGCTTAAATTATTGGGGGTATGAGGATTTAGAATTATTTTTCTGGACAAGTCTTGAAGTATTAGGAATGGAACTTTTATTGTTTTATTCACTATTGACAAAAAGGTTTTAATATATAAAAGAAAAGTTGGAAATTGAATGGGTCATCGCTTATCAAGGATAGGAAAGGAATTTGAGCATTCATCGACCCGAATGACATGCACACGGAAATGCTACGAATTTTGGAATGTTTGGATACAAGTGAATTGAAACACAATTCACTAATTAATATTGATATAAAAGATTTTTATATTACAAGATCACTTTTACATGTAATTATAATTGATAACTTATTTTATTTTTAAAGTTACAAATCCCTTTTTTTTATAAAGAGTTATGTGTAAATATTGGGTGACCCATGATAGTTTAAAAGTTTATTTGCGTATATATATTAATTCTTTCCGTACAATCTAGTTTCAACTTTACAAGTTGATATGATCATAAACCTTCTTACTCAGAGCAATAAATTATTTTATTTATTTATTTATTTCTCATCATGATAGTTTTTACTGCACTGGATTCATTAACTAGAATTTCCTTGCTTATAGTGGTGTCAAATTCAACGTGTTAAATCTAGGTGGATTAAAGCAGATACGAGTTGGGTCATAGCAAGTCCATGACTAAAAAATTAATTCATCTAGCCACTTTTACTCTTGCGGCTATTGAAGTGTAGCCGATATTTACAAACTTATTATTAGTATTTGTCATTTCTTTCATATATAAAAATATTTGGACAAAAATACATCTAACTAAAATGCACAGTAACTCTAGCATTTCGATTTTGAAGCTTGGACAAGTCAGTGTCGTATGCTAGAGCGTGGAATATGTAACACATCACACCAACAGTCGTGTCTCCTATTTCCACCACTCTTCAACGTTCATCATACTTTTCTACCAAATTAAAGCACCATATAAAGTCACAACAAATTTAGAGTTTGGAAACAAAAGGTTGCATGTTGTTTACCCGTAAAATAGTACAATTGAATTTATACGTTATTTCTAGACAACTAAACTAATTTTATCATGAAATAATATATTAATCGAAGAAATACACAATACTTAGCCTTAGAATGTAGACGAAATAGCAAAGATGATAATTCGGTGAACACGGTTCCCGAACACAACAATGATGAGATCTAAAAGTAAGAAAGTGAAATTGTACAGAGCTTTGTACAGAATATAGCATATGTTCTTGCAAGAAAATTCGTGTCATTTACAATAGTAAGTGAGCTCACAATTTATAACTATGCCTAGGAAAAAAAGTCCTATGATCATGCCCTCCTTTAATGCCAATTATGAGGGTCATTGATGAAGACGTAACATTGAGTATAAATGCCAAATTCTCTGTAATGGTCCATCGCTCTTAATATTGTAGAATATTCCTTAGTAGATGCTACCGGGCGCAGAGCATTTAATACACTTTTATGAACGTTATCCGTCCCGGTGACAAGCGTACTGGCTGCGTTCGGTCCTCAACCATCCCATCTTGGATTCCACATGTCCTCCTTTTAGTCAGCCACATATCATATTGTCACGCCCCAAACTCGGGGAGCGCGACCGGCGCTCAACCGAGAGAACCCGGCCAAGCAAGCATGTTAGATATCCTTCTACCCAAACTCATCCATGAATAGAGAGGAGATGTACTCCATTAATCAAACACTGAAAAGATTTTATTAACATCTTCCTTTTCATTCTCATTAGCAGCTTCATTCACAATTTCCAAAATATTATGAGTTTAGAGAATTAATAAAAAAAAATATGATTTTCAAATACTAACATTTCTAGTTCAGTTCCCAACATCAACCACAAACCCATAACCTGTCCACGGAGCCTTTAAGTACAATAGAAAGGTAATATGGAAATACCGGCAATAAGGCCCCGGCTATACCTCAAAACACAATACACGAAAGACAAAAGATACATCACCCCGAAATGAAGTGGGGCTCACCAAATCAGCTGAAAAGAGTATACTGCTATCATTGATCAATGCCGCATGTTGTAGGCCGATCAGCTAGGCCGCCTTCCCACATATGCCGTGTGGGTTGACTTTTCCAATCCACAAAGGTTCCAGTTTCATCCCAATTAAGGAGAATAATATCACAATTTCTCAAAGGTTCCAATTTAATCCCAATTAAGGGGAATAATCCCAATCCACCCCTACACCGGCACGTGTAGTTTCATGTATGGGTCTTATGACCCACCCTTCCTCGGTTTTGCTAATGATTTTCTTAAAAATATTTTTTATATTTTTTTTTACACACAGAGGTAACATAAATACAATTGTACATACCTCAACATCTTTCACATTGTCTAAATTCTCATTAGTATTTCAGTCATTCATAACAATAATATTTCCTTTGTTTATTTGGCCATTCACAAGATTTTTTTATTCCTGGCACGATGGCCGTATTTCATATTCCACACTGTTACCTCTTTCAATTTCAAAGATCACCATCAAATATCAACACATAAAAAATTTTAGAAATCATATACTTCCAATCAATTTGAAATAGGAACCTCAAACACAAATGGTTTCTTCCCAAAGAATGAGGGATACCAACCAACAATAGAAACACACATGAAAAATCATAAATAATCAATATACCATTTACTCTTGTAATACTCTTCCCCAAAAATGACAATTTAAAATTTCAACACATGAGTATATAGAGCTCGAATCAGGCTGGATATATTTATAAAGCAAAGCATTAGTTAAAGCAGCCACTAATGGGCATGAATTGAATACAAAAGCTCTTAGGTAAATTCAAATTTTTCAAATCACTTTTAACACAGTTGAGTCGAGGCTCATTTCATATTCTTTATCGCGTTCTCTCAAATTATTTGCACTACTAGCCACAGTCATAACTTATATTCTTGGCACGCTGGCCACACTCTATATCCCAAATTCAATTAATTCATTTCCAACCACCTTTAGAGGTTATCAACAATAAGACATTTTCAATCAAGACTTTAGGTACATATGAGCAATTTTGAATCTGAAGTATATCGAGTTTGTCTCACCCAAATCGTATACTAGTTCTCCTTTAAATCATGACTCAAAGCCACAACATTTTAATACGCAACTCATACTTTGAAACTTACGGGAATATTATGGAATTCAATTCCAAAAGAGAAAATTTAGCCAACATACCTTGCTTTGAGCTTTTCTTAAATTACTACAACGTTCTGGAAATTCTAGCAATCCTAATCTATTTTGAGACATAACAAAATTGAACCATTAGTAGGAAGATATTCATGATTTCAGCTCATTTGAGTATTTTATCAAATACTAGGTGTGCCAATTTGGCAACAAGGTTTTTCTACAAGATGTCCTTCATTCCATAACCCAATATTTACTTATTTGACCTCAACAATCTTCTCACAAACCTTATTGGTACATATATGTATACATAATACTCTCACACCCAAGAATCATACTTCTCATGACCTACTTTTAATCAAAATCCCCAAATTTAAGGCTAGGGAGTAGAATCTTACCTAATAGATAAAGATCTTGTGAAATCTTCAAGCCTTGAGCAAGAATTGATGAACAAAATTGCTAGGTCTTCTCCTTCTCTCTCTAAGATTTAGCTCTCTCCTCTCTCTACAAAATCACATTTTACCTTCTAAAATGACCCTCAAAGGCCTTATATCAAAATTGGATCGGATATAAAAATTTCAAAAATGACCCCCGAAGACAATTATGTGGTGCAATTATGCTATAGCATAATAGTTTTGTGGGTAGCATAATTGCAACATAATCAATTATGCGACAGCATAATGATTTATGTGACAGCATATTTGCAGCATAATAGCTTGTCCGAATCTGCTCCACTTTGCGATGCTTATGCGGTCCGCGGAAAGGTTTTACGGTCGCGAAATTGATCGCAAACCAGCCTTTGGTAATTTGGTCATACCTTCTTGTAGGAGTGTCCAAATAACAAACGGTTTAAAGCGTTGGAAACTAGACACATAGACCTTTCATTGTATAGGTAATAAACCATATAAATCTTAATATCAAGAGAGGGATGCTCCTTTGAAGTTAGATCTTGTGTGAACTCACTTGAAACGTTATCACATCATAAAATTTTCAACTTGACTTAGCCTTGGGGCTCTTCTTAGACCATAAACCATTCTTAATGCACCTCATACATATATTATTATGATCAATTGATATCATTCATATAATAGTCCTTGTCTGCACACAAAATAATATAATTAGTATACACCAATTTTCTTACTAGCGCTCAAGTACTTCGAAATTTTTCGGGGTGTTACATTCTCTCCCACTTAAGAACATTCGTCATCGAATGTTTTACAAGTAATTTCTAAAAATAGAGCTACCATCCTTTTACCTCCAACCATTATACATAGGCGCTTATGACTACATGGGTCTTATACTTCCCTTCCAAAAATCTCAACTTACTTATGACCCTTAAATCTGGCTATCTTTACAAATTCGTAAATATTTTGACAGAGTTTCCCCTGTAACTGGGCCTATCTACCTGTTAGAGAATCCCAACAATCAATCCTAATAATATATCCATTACTTGACGACGTATCATAGTATATATCAGCAACATTGATCTCAATATTAGGGCATTGCATTAACAAAGGTGGTATCTTGACATGAAATGTACACCTTTAAACCATAATGCATAGAAGGTACGTTTTGGAACCACAACCATTTGGCTCTACAAACAAGTTAGAATATTTCCTTTCCTCAACACTTTCGAAATACGAGGTGTTCTCCTCGACTCACAGACTTAGCCACAGCACTTGATGGAGGCAATCTTAACGGCCGGACTTATCTAACAAGGATAGAAAATAGTTGCTCCTCATAATCCAGTTATCCATTAACTTCACCTACTTAGACATAGACACATTAAATACCAGGTACACGGAGAACAATGATAGGGAAACATCACACTCGTAGTTTAGCCTATTCCCTTCAAGATTTCATAAGGCCTATTGTGATTACACATACTTTACCTTTATTAGCAATTCACATAATATATTCATAGAGAAAATCTTGAGAATAACTCGTTCACTTTCTTCAATTCTAAATATCTACACCAAACACCCAAACTAAAACTTTTGCAACCTCCAACAATTACTCTAAGATGTGCTAGCATGAATATGACCCTAAAACTTCCTATCCAATATATTTTATCAGAGGATGATGATTCCTATTTGACATGTTTGAACCTTCAACACCCATAGGTTACTTTAAATATGAACAATGAGGTTCCATATTGGATAGAAGTATTCAAGAATCTATCAATGTGCTGAGTACGGTATTTAAGGAGGTTATATCCTAAGAGACATGAAGGTTACTACCAATAGACTGACATGATTAATTATTGTGATAACTTTATTGATTTGGCACATGAGGCACAGAGTTTCCTAGTAGGCATTGATAATGTAGGGACCGTGTTCATGATTCTGAGATGTAACAGAAGTGAGTCATGAAAAGGACATCAACAATTGTTTCATTCCATTCGTGCCTTATTTGGCAATAGTAGGCCTCAAAGAGAGATAACACTTATGTGACACTAGTCGCCTCTTAGATGTAGGGAAAATCAGTTTAACTTGAACTGAGAATATTCTAGCACCCTAAATGTGATACGGGTTTCAAGATACACAAAGTTGCATTAAGCTCTTAACTGTATTTGACACAAGAAATCTATGCCACAAACGCATGCGAATGAAAAAGAAGTTGAACATTTGTGAGATTATTATCATTCTGACAACTTAACCCTTCCTGATAGTTGATTCTATATGAGAGGACTAGAGATACAACGAACCTTTATTTCAAATCAATATGCTCCTATGTTACTAGAAGGTGAAAAGGATTCATGATAATATACACAAAGGAATAAAATGATTGTTCAAACCATAGGAGCAACATACATCGGAGAGAAATAGAGTGGCTCAAGAAGGACCTCAACACTAGCCTGCTTTATATTAGATTTGATACCACAAAGGTAAATAGTATGGTAGTCCGTGCATAGGCATCAGTGAGCAGATGTTATCCATTTGAATCAAAATGTTCTGTAAGAAATTCATCAGGTATGGTCTCTTGTTGAGAATTGAGGAAATCAAGTGGGAAGTATAACTCCTAGAGTTATAGCTCAATTCAAGGACATAATTATATAGCTCAATTCCACAAGAGATTATAAATAAGAGAATTTGTGATATAGTGGATTCACGAATAACGCGTCCCATTCAAAGAGTAGGTACATGTATTGTTTTGTGATTTAACATTTTAGTTAAGACCATATTTATGTAGGCCTCTTCAATATGGGTGCACATAAACAACAAGTAAATATTATGCGGTGTTCATAACGATATAGCAAGGAGTGACTTACTTGGTAACTTTGGATTGATAGGGCAGTATCTTACTCGATGCCCCTCAACTCCACAACCATAAAGTATTTCAAGAGTCATTCAACATGTTCCCAAGTGGCGTTTCTTACAAATCAAACATTCCGACTTATTGGTACAAACAACCCTCTTTCGTTTCTTAGGTGCTCTTACCACATGATCCGGTGGCACGATAACATTAATAGGTATACGTACACTTCCCTTAGCAACTAATTCTCTCATTCCCTCATCGCTGACTTGAACCCGTAGGTTACTCATATGGAAAATGAGACATGATGAGGAAATTAGCTTCATACTTTGATCTTTATCGCACGATCAGGAGTATCAAAGAAGTGAGAAATTCCTAAATATCTAAGTAGCCTCCTCATTATAGATGTGGTCGACAACACACCGATAATAAGGACTCTACTAGACACGGCTCCGAGACATCCTAGGACACTTTAAAACCTTAGGCTCTGATACCAAATTTGTCATGCTCCAAACTAGGGAGCGCGACCGACGCTCAACTGAGAGAACCCGACCGAGCAAGCCTGTTAGATTTCCTTCTACCCAAATCCATCCCTGAATAAAGAGGAGATGTACTCCATTAATCAAACACTTAAAAGATTTTATTAACAAATTCCTTTTCATTCTCGTTAACAGCTTCATTCATAATTTCCAAAATATTACGAGTTTATAGAATTAATAAAAAAACATGATTTCCAAATACCAACATTTTGAGTTCAATTTCCAACATCAACCACAACCCACAACCTGTCTACGGAGCCTCTAAGTACAATAGAAGAGTAATTACCGGCTATACCTCAAAACACAGTACATGAGAAACAAACGATACATGACCCTAAAATGAGGTGGAGCTCACCAAATCAGCTGAAAAGAGTGTACTGCTATCACTGATTAATGTCGCCTACTGTAGGACCACCTTCATCCATTAAAGATGTAGCGCCCTTGGCAAAAAGGACGTTAGTACTGTCGAATAGCGCTACTGTATAGCTAAAAGTACTCTATCAAAATAGAATGCCCATATAAGAAAAGGTAACACATAGAATCAGCAAGTCACCATCCACAACATCCAAATGTCCAGTTAAAAAACATGATAATTTTCCAAATATGAACTTCATATATAATATTTGGTTGGGAGATCATTAGCACCGATATACCACCGTCTTTGTTAGCACAGATTCCGATCACGCCCGATCGGCTAGGACATCTCCCTACAAATAATGTGGTTTGACATGTGATGCAAAAGAAAGTTGTTACCAAGAATAGTACCACAATATGCGCAATATGTCGTCTAATCTCCACCCGATCAGCTAGGCCGCTTTCCCACATATGCCGTGTGGGTTGACTTTTCCAATCCACAAAGGTTCCAGTTTCATCCCAATTAAGGGGAATAATATCACAATTTCTCAAAGGTTCCAATTTAATCCCAATTAAGGGGAATAATCCCAATCCACCCCTACACCGGCACGTATAGTTTCAGGTGTGGGCCTTATGACCCACCCTTCCTCGGTTTTGCTAATGATTCTCCCAAAAATATTTTTTATTCCTGGCACGATGACCGTATTCCATATTCCACACTTTCACTTCTTTCAATTTCAAAGATCACCATCAAATATCAACATATAGAAAATTTCAGAAATCATATACTTCCAATCCATTTGAAATGGGAACTTTAAACACAAATGGTTTCTTCCCAAAGAATGAGGCATACCAACCAATAATAGAAACACACATGAAAAATTATAAACAATCAATACGCCATTTACTCTTGTAATACTCTTCCCCAGAAATGACAATTTACAATTTCAATGCATGAGTATATAGAACTCGCATCACGCTGGATATATTTATAAAGCAAAGCATTAGTTAAAACAGCCACTAATGAGCATGAATTGAGTACAAAAGCACTTAGTCAAATTCTAATTTTCCAAATCACTTTTAACACAGTTGAGTCGAGGCTCATTTCATATTCTTTATCGTGTTCTCTCAAATCATTGGCACTACTAGCCACAGTCATAACTTAAATTCTTGGCACGTTGGCCACACTCTATATCCCCAATTCAATTATTTCATTTCCAACCACCTTTAAAGGATATAAACATTAAGACATTTCCAATCAAGACTTTAGGTACACATATCAGCAATTTTGAATCTGAAGCATATCAAGTTTTGCTCACCCAACTAGTATACTAGTTCTCCTTTAAAACATGACTCAAAACCACAACAGTTTACTACACAACCCATGTCTTGAAACTTACGGGAACATTATGGAAATCAATTCCAAAAGAGAATGTTTGGCCAACATACCTTGCTTTGAGCTTTCCTTAAATTACTACAACGTTCCGGAAATTCTAGCAATCCCAATCTATTTCGAGACATAACAAAATTGAACCATTAGTAGGAAGATATGCATGATCTCATCTCATTTAAGCATTTTATCAAATAGTAGGTGTGTCAATTTGGCTAAAAGGTTTTTCTACAAGATTTCCTTCATTCCATAACCCAATCTTTACTTATTTGAGCTCAACAATCTTTCCACAAACCTTATTGGTACATATATGTATACATAATACTCTGACGCCCAAGAATCATACTTATCATGACCTACTTTTAATCAAAATCCCCAAATTTAGGGCTAGGGAGTAGAATCTTACCTATTAGATGAAGATCTTGTGAAATCTTCAAGCCTTGAGCATGAATTGATGAACAAAATAGCTAGGTCTTCTCCTTCTGCCTCTAAGATAGCTCTCTCCGCTCTCTACAAAATCACATTTTACCTTCTAAAATGACCCTCTAAGGCCTTATATCAAAATTGGATCGGATATGAAAATTTTCAAAAATGACCCCCGAAGTCAATTATGTAGTGCAATTATGCTATAGCATAATTATTTTGTGGGCAGCAGAATTGCAGCGTAATCAATTATGCGACAACAAAATTGCAGCATAATAATTATACGACAGAATAATAATTATGCAACAGCATAATTGCAGCATAATAGTTTGTCCATCTCTGCTCCACTTTGCGATGCTTATGCGGTCCGCAGAACCGTTTTGCGGTCG
Organism: Nicotiana otophora; assembly: GCA_000715115.1. Lineage (NCBI taxonomy): Eukaryota > Viridiplantae > Streptophyta > Magnoliopsida > Solanales > Solanaceae > Nicotiana > Nicotiana otophora. The sequence continues at coordinate 35,363 of AWOL01S0010786.1, read as the reverse complement.
CGAAATTGATCGCAGATCCAGCCTTTAGTAAGTTGGTCATAACTTCTGGTAGAAGTGTCCAAATGACGAACGGTTTGAAGCGTTGGAAACTAGACACATAGATATTTCTTTGATAGGTAATACAATATACAACTATTAATATCAAGAGAGGTATGCTCGTCTGAATTTAGGTCTTGTGCGAACTCACTTCAAACTTTATCCCATCATAAAAGTTTCAACTTGACTTAGCCTTGGGCTCTTCTTAGACCATAAACCATTCTTAATGAACCTCATACATATATTATCTTGATCAATTGATATCGTTCATATAATATTCCTTGTATGCATATAAAATAATATAATTAGCGCACACCAACTTTCTTACTAGCGCTCAAGTACTTCAAAATATTTTGGGGTGTTATATTTTCCCCCACTTAAAAACATTCGTCCTCGAATGTTTTACAAGTCATTTCTAAAAATAGAGCTACCATCCTTTTACCTCCAACCATTATACATAGGCTTTTATGACTACATGGGTCTTATACTTCTCTTCCAAAATCTCAACTTACTTATGACCCTTAAATCTGGCTATCTTTACAAATTCGTAAATCTTTTGACAGGGTTTCCCCTGTAACTAGGCCTATCCACCTGTCAGAGAATCCCAACAATCAATCCTAATAATATATCCATTACTCGACGACGTATCACAGTATATATCAATAACACCGATCTCAACTTTAGGGCATTACATTAACAAAAGTGGTATCTTGACATGAAATGTACACATTTAAACCATAATGCATAGAAGGTAAGTTTTTGAACCACAACCATTTGGATCTACAGACAAGTAAGAATATTTCCTTTTCTCAACACTTTCGGAATACGAGGTGATCTCCTCGACTCACACACTTAGTTATAGCACTTGACGGAGGCAATCTTAACTTCCGGACTTATCTAACAAGGATAGCAAATGGTTGCTCCTCATAATCCAATTATCCATTAACTTCACCTTCTTAGAGATAGACACATGAAACACTGGGTACACGGAGAACAATGATAGAGAAATATCATACTCATAGTTTAGCCTATTCACTTCAATATTTCATAAGACCTATTGTGATTACACATACTTTACCTTTATTAGCAATTCACATAACATATTCATAGAGAAAATCTTGAGAATAACCTGTTCACTTTCTTCAATTTTAAATCTCTACACCAAACACCCAAACTATAACTTTTACGACTTCCAACACTTACTCTAAGATGTTATAGCATGAATATGACCCTAAAACTTCCTATCCAATAAATTTGATCAAAGGATGATGCTTCTTCTTTGACATGTTTGAACCTTCAACCCCCATAAGTTACTTTAAATACAAAAAACGAGGTTCCAGATTGGATAGAACTATTCAAGAATCCATCAATGTGCTGAGCACGGTATTTCAGAAGGTTATATCCTAAGAGACATGAATGTTACTACCAATAGACAGACATAATTAATCATTGTGATAACTTCATTGATTCGACACATGAGGCACAGAGTTTCCTTATAGGCATTGATAATGTAGGGACAATGTTCATGATTCTGAGATGTAACAGAAGTGAGTCATGAAAAGGACATCAATTATTGTTTTATTCCATTCGTGCCTTATTTTGCAATAGTAGGCCTCAAAGAGAGATAACACTCATGTGACACCAGTCACCTCTTGGATGTAGGGAAAATCACTTTAACTCAAAATTAGAATATTCTAGCACCCTGAATGTGATATGGGTTTAAAGATACACAAAGTTGCATTACGCTCTTAACTGTATTTGACACAAGAAATCTATGCCACAAACCCATGAGGATGAAAAAGAAGTTGAACATTTGTGAGATTATTATCATTCTGACAACTTAACCCTTCCTGATAGTTGATCTTATATGAGAGGACTAGAGATACAACGAACTTTTATTTCAAATCAATATGCTCCCATGTTACTAGACGGTGATTGTTCAAACCATAGGAGCAACATACACCTGAAAGAAATAGAGTGGCTCGAGAAGGGCCTCAACGCTAGGCTACTTTACATTAGATTTGATACCACATAGGTAAATATTATGGTAGTGCGTGCATAGGCACAAGTGAGCAAATGTTATCCATTTGAATCAAAATTTTCTATAAGAAATTCATCAGGTATGGTCTCTTGTTGAGAATTTAGGAAATCAAATAGGAATTACTCCTAGAGTTATAACTCAATTCAGGAGAGGTATGCTTGTTTGAAGTTAGGTCTTGTGCGAACTCACTTGAAACTTTATCCCATCATAAATTTTTCAACTTCACTTAGCCTTGGGGATCTTCTTAGACCAAAAACCATTCTTAATGCACCTCATATATAGATATTATCATGATCAATTGATATCATTCATATAATAGTCCTTGCCTACACATAAAATAATATAATTAGCACACAGCAACTTTCTTACTAGCGCTCAAGTACTTCAACATTTTTCGGGATGCTACACATATCATATTTTACCCTATAAAGATAGTCCCCCTACTTTCCGCTGACATAAGTTTGTGTTACTGGGAAGTTGGTAGAAATACCTTTTTTGCAGGAATTACTATAATTCCCTCTAAAGGTCTGTGACAGTTGATTAGGCGCACGTTTCTCCGCATTTAATGCCCCGAACATGCGTCATCCCATGATTGAGCATAGCTTTTGCCGATTATCGAGGTAATTATGGCCATGAATTTAGCTGCCAAAAATTTACTTATATGCAACTTTCTTTTCCTTTACGCTTCACAATTGCTTGAGTTTCTGATTTGCATCCTTGTTTTCCATCCTTTTTCTTATTTTCTTCAAATACAAACTCATTATCTTCTTTTTTTCCAATGGCTTCTTCTTCCAAACGTGGTGGTTCTTCAAAGAATAAGAACAAAATAGAGGACTCCATTCCTCCAGCGGTGGATTCCATCATCCCAAGGAAGCTTAGTACTTCGAAGGATTTTGAAGAGAAATTTTCTATTGCTAACCCTCATACATGGGCTGTTAGTCGGTACCCTTCTTCCATTTGTCCTTCCAATATTCCTGTTATAAAGGAGGATTGCCGCTGCAATGAGTTGGAAATCATAGCTCATGATCCATCGGAGCGAGTGACCCTTCCCAAGGAAGGATTTGCATACTTTTTCACGTATCCCTTTACTTTGGGTGAGTTTTCTTTGAGAAGCGAGCTTGATACCGTGATTGCAGAGTTCTGCCTTCGCTACTAGGTATGTTTGGCACAGGTAAATTCTTTCAGTACGGAGGATGATCGCCTGCCTCTGACACTTGTGCCAACAAAACTAGAGAGCCACCATGCTTTGTTGTCTATCATGGATGATGACAACGATCGTGGGTGAATGGAATGGTTCATTGCAGTTTCCACCAACGACATCATTCCAACAACGGCTTCATCCTTTCCGGTTGCTTGGAATCACACTCGTAAGTTCTTTGAATAATATTTCTCTTACTAGATATTATTTTATGGACGTATCATCTCTTCACCTTCCACATGTTTCAGCAACTCAATGGCTCCCACCGGTGGTGGAAGGTTTGAACCGGTGGGTTCAGAAGATTTTGGATGTCACAATGCCCGAAACTCATTCGCGGAAAGAACTAGCCCTTAAGTACGAATGGAAGGCAAATTATCATGGTAACTCTAATTTACCTTGCTTCCATTTTTGTATATGAAGAACTTGTTTGAAACTTTCTGACTTTGTTCATGGAATTAGGTCTACCTGTGGACTCTGTTGTTGTCCCCGAGGAGGATGTTCCGGCTGATCCTGCTGATACAGCGAGGCTACTTCAGGAAGCACTTACATGAACAGGTATCTCCGGGCCTGTTTCGGGTGCAAATATTTCTTTACGAAGTCCCCGACCGGAGGATAAACAAACATAGAGATGACTCTCCTACGCGACCAAGGAAAAGAATAAAAAGGGCAAAAACGGATGCCTCCAAACTGTCTCCGGTGGTGATGATGGTTGGTCCTCCTTCTGGGCCGGTTGTAGACACCGTGATGATTGATGATAATGAAGAAGCTGTTGATGAGGGAGCTTCTTTACACAGAAAGTGACGATTCTTATCATCTCAACAAGATGCTCAACTTGTTGAGATAGTTTCACCAGTGGAAGGCGATGTCTCAGCACTTTGGGGAGAATCTAATTTAGTAGAATATGCCAACTCCCACTTCTAGGCCCCAATTGATGTAACCGGTGCTGCGAGGCTGAGTACGGGGTCCCTGCCGTCTTTGGTTGGCAAGCATCAAACAACAAACACTACATTGGATGCAGCTGCTTCTCACTCTTCAACTCCATCAGCTTCATCTCCGCCTTCACCAACACCAACAACTACTACATGATTTCCATCTTCGTCTACTCTTCCATCAACGGTTTCTACACCATCTCCATTGGCTGCACCTGACCATGAAGAAGGTGTTCCTCGTCCATAGTCCCAAGTTCATGGGATTTTGGGGCAAACTTAAGCTACTCCTTCTGAAGATTCCCAAAGGAAAGGTAACATCAATCTTTTGGTCTCTACCGGGTGCAACTTGCTATCACGGGCGGTGGAGCTTGCTAATTACCTAAAGCCTTTGGCTTCAGAAAAAGACTAGGAAAAGCTTCAGACACTCTCGAGAGATTGTTTGTTGAACAATGCTATGCATAATGCCGTAGCGGTGCATTCCTTCCTTCCTTTGTTATTTCTTTTACTTTGAACGAATGTATTCTAAATTTTACCTCTTCCTATTTTATATGCCAACTTTTTTTGCTTCTGAGGGCCTTCAAAGGTTGATTCGTGTGAAGGAAGAACTTACTTCTGAATGGGATCAACTTTTGGCGGAACGGGACCAGAATGTTCTCCGCCTCTCGGAACTGGAAACCAGAGCTGCTGAGGCCATTGTTTTGGAGGCTCTTTTGCAGCAAAGTGAGCAATCAGTGGTAACCCTTAGCCAAGAACTTGGGACGCTAAGGGTTAGATTTGATGAGGCCAATGCCAAATGGTCAGAAGTCCAGAACGTCGTTCTTGCTGCAACCGACCGTAAGGCTGCCTCTGATGAAAGAGTGATTAACTTAGAAGTAGCCTTGAACTCCAAAAGTGAAGAGCTTGCTGTCGTGGAGGTGAAACATGCCCAGCTGGAAGAGAAGTACAGGAAAAACTATCGAGCAAATAGGATCATTAGTTCAACTGTCAGTGAGCTCGATGTAGATTCCCTACGCAATATGATGCTCCAGGTTCTTCCGATTCCAGTTCTAAGTTTTCGAAAACTGAAGAAGGATCAGAAGGCGATGAGGCCGAAGGCCAAACTGAGGAAAGTAGTGAGCCATTGGTGGAACCAAATACTCTTTCCGGCAATGCGAATACTTCTTTTCCTTCTGGTCCCGGAGGTGCTGCAGTTTAGCTTTTCCTTTCTTTTCTCATTTTGTACTTGTAACATTTTTGCCCGTTATTGTGAATAAAGACATACACTTTGTTCAAATATTGTTTGAGTCTTACTTCCATTTGAATATTCATGCAAGCTTTTAACTTTTGCATTTGTTCAAGTATTCCGTGCATGTTGTTCAATTCCCGCTTTACTATGTGTAGTCTAGGATGCCTTTTCTTCGAAGAATTTCGTTTTCGATTATTAACCCTTTTACGTGAGGGTTTATATGAATATGTGCTCAAATTCCCCTTTTACGTGAAGGTTTCTATGAATATTTGCGCAAGTTTGCTTTTTGCGTCCTTTTCATATGCGACTTCGGGTGTATTTTTCCCCGATGGCATTTTGAATTCCAGGCATCGATTCTTACGGAACCAACCCTTTAATGTGAGGATTTTTATATGAGAGGGCCCTCTTATGCTTACGGTGCTCTTGAAGAAGACGTCTCATGTTCATTACGACACTAACATTTGAAGTATTTGTTTAACTTTTAATAGACAAAATCACCTCATCGCTTTGATAAGAAACAAGATAAAAGCAAAAGGATTTCATTTTATTCCTTCTATTTATAGAAATTACATAAGCGTTTTGCTATGTAGAAAAGAAATTGTCATTACTTGTGGCTATCTTATACAACTTGTTTCTACGGGGCTGGCTGCACAATCCCCAGTCCCAATGATGCATTTTGTTTCCGAAGTTTTGTTCCCGGTTGATGTGCCAGTCATTGTTTTCGTATCCTCATATCATCCCCCCCTGTGTTTGAATGCAAAGAATGCGAATTGGAACACTAGAAGTCTTGTATCTTCAAAGGTCCCACCAATGAATTTCTAGGTAATCCTTTACTCGATAACATATCTTGTTTCCCCTTACGAATCCATGCTATATCGAGTGAAAGAATACCTAACAGTCCTCTGGTGGTTTGTGATCGCGGATGGTCGGGTAACGTCTGTACGGTAGAAAAATTAAATTTTCGGTGGGAATTTGCTATCGAACCAAATACTACCTAATCATCCCCAAGTGGAAGCTTGTTCGTTTGCCTTGCTATTAAAGGTCTTATTGATGTTGTCTCCGTAGTATGCTTTCTGTCGCTGCCTCATTAAAAACCTTCCCAGAAAAACCCTATTAGGACAAAAACTGAACGAAAGGAAAAAGAGTGCAACATATATTTTTAGTTTGAGTGTTTTCATCAGCAATAATATCTTTTGAGGTGTGCAACACTCCAGTTGCTGGGCAGCTTGTCCCCATTCTGGTTCTCCAACTCGTATGGACCATTCCCAGTGACACCTAAACTCTGGTAGGGACCTAGCTTTCCTAAGTTGGACCTAACTTTCCCACGTTGAGCTCCTGGGTATTTTGTATTACTTTCCTTAGAACCACGTCTCCTACTTTGAAAAATCAGGAATTGGATCTTCGATGGTAATATCGCTCCATCCTCTGCTTTTGATCTGCCATTCTTACATGCGCCAAGTCCCTGCGTCCCTCGAGCAGTTCCAAGTTGACTAGCATTGTTTCGTTATTCAATTCTTTATTTGTCTGAGAATATCTCAAAGTGTGTTCGCCCACTTCAACCGTGATTAAGACTTCAACACCGTATACGAGGGAAAATAGAGTTTCTCATGTACTTGATTTGGCTGTTGTTCGGTAGGCTCATAGAACTCCGGTTAACTATTCGGGCCATTTGCCTTTTGTTGTTTCCAACCTTTTCTTGAGGTTTTGAATGATCACTTTATTTTTTGACTCCGCTTGACCGTTTGCGCTCAAATGATAAGGCGAAGATGTGATTCTCTTTATTTTCAAGTCTTCGAGGAACTTTGTAACTTTTGCACCGACAAGCTGTCCATTGTCGCATGCTATCTCTTTTGGTATTCCGAACCTGCAAATTATATTTTCCCACAGGAAATCGCCCACTTCGCATTTTCCAATCTTCTGATAAGAACCTGCTTTCACCCATTTATAAAAATAATCAATCAAAATTAAAATAAACCTTATTTCATGCCCTATTTCATGAACGACCATGGGGACAAAACCAAATGTAAGGTTTCTGTCGGTCGATGTACAAGTGATGTGTAGCGTTGGCACTTATCACATTCTCATACGAAATCCTTGGCCTTTTGTTCCATGCGAGGCTAGTAATATCCTGCTCGTATCTATTTCAGCACTAAAGACTTTGCGCCTGTGTGATTGCCGCACATCCCTTTGTGGATTTATCTCATGACATAGTCAGCTTCTAATGCTCCTAAATATCGGGTCAGCAGGCCTTGGAAAGATTTTCTATACAGTTAGCCTTTCCTGAAGCTATAACGTGTAGCTTTGGTGCGTAACACTTGTGATGCTTTGGGATCATCGGGCAACTTTCCGTGCTCAAGGTAGTTGATTATTTCATTTCTCTAGTCTCAGACCAGACTAGTCGAATTCACTTCATAGTAACCATCTGTATCAAGGACTGAAATCATCCGTTGTACCACTGTTTCAGACTCCGATCCCTTTATTTTTGTCGATGAAACTAAGTTTGCTAATGCATCCGCTTTTGCGTTATCCTCTCTCGGGATATGAGTGATTGACCACTGACAGAATTGTGCCAAAAGAGCCTGGACCTTTATCACGTATTGGTGCATACATTATTCTTTGGTATGAAAGATTCCGTAAACCTAGTTTACCACCAGCTGTGAGTCGCATTTGATTTCGATAACCTCCAATCAAGTCCCCGGGCCAATTAGAGCCATGTAATCAAAGCTTCATATTCTACTTCATTGTTAGTTAAAGGAATTATTCGGATAGCTTGTCTTAAGGTTCCCCCGAAGGCGTGATTAAAACTATTCTGAGCCTGGACCCTTTTACGTTTGAGGCTCCATCCGTAAATAAGGTCCAAACCCCTGATGTTGATTTCAAAACCATGGCTGCCTCCTTGGTTGCCAAAGGTAGCTGTCCCAGACTAAAATCAGCCATGAAGTCAGCCAAGACTTGTGAATTAATTGCAGTCCTCGGTTTATATTCTATGTCGAATTTACTCATTTCGATGGCCCATTTGGCCAATCTGCCCGAGAGTTCGGGTTTATGGAGGATGTTCCGCAAAAGGAAAGTAGTCACCATAGCTATTAGGTTGCATTGGAAATAGGGCCTCATCTTTCGAGCGGCGACTACGAGAGCTAAGGCCAGGTTTTCCAAATATGGGTAGTGAGTTTCTGGTCCCATTAAAATTTTGCTAACGTATAAATAGGAAACTGTGTACCTTCATCCTCCCAGACTAAAACCGCACTTACTGCAACTTCTGAAACCGCGAGGTAGACCAGCAATGTTTCGCCTTCTTTTGATTTCCAGAGCAATGGAGGGCTTGATAAGTACTTCTTCATGTCTCTCAAAGACTGCTGGAACTCCGACGTCTATTCAAAATTGTTCTTCTTTTTTACCAATGTAAAGAAGTGATGACACTTTTCTGATGATCGGGAAATGAACCTGCTCAAAGATGTTAACCTTTCTGTGAGTCTTTGGATTTCCTTCATGTTTGATAATTGATCTGGGATATCGTCTATTGCTTTGATTTTTTTGGGGTTTACCTCAATTCCCTTTTGTGAGACCAGAAACCCTAGGAACTTACCGAAGCTGACCCCGAACGCGCATTATTCGGGGTTAGGTTTCATGTTATGCTTCCTTAGGATATCGAATGTTTCTTGCAAATGGTTAAGGTAGTCACCTGCATTCAAAGACATAACGAGTATATCATCTATATAAACTTCCATGGTTTTTTCTATTTGCTTTTCAAACATCTTATTTATAAGCCGTTGATAAGTGGCTCCAACATTTTTCAACCCGGAAGGCATTACATCGTAACAATATGTACCAAAATTTGTTATAAATGAAGACTTTTCTTGATCTTCCGGGTTCATCTTCATTTGGTTGTAACCAGACTAAGCATCAAGGAAACACATTAGTTCGTGTCTGGTGGTGGCATCAATCATTTGATCGATATTTGGCAGTGGAAATGAATCTTTCGGGCATACCTTATTAAGGTCTTTATAATCTACACACATACAAAATTTATTGTTCTTCTTAGGAACTACTACTACATTGGCTAGGCAGTCTGAATATCTTACCTCTCTGACCAAACCGATTTTAAGAAAGAGAGTTACCTCTTATTTGACGAATTTATTCATGGCCTCAGCAATATGGCGCTTCTTCTATCGTACCGGTGGTATGTTGGGATCCAAAGTCAACTTGTGCACGGCTATTTCCGTCAGGATACCTGTCATATCCTCGTGTTACCATGCAAAACAATCAGCTTTAATTTTAAGAAATTTAATAAAACCAGACTTGAGCTCGGGGTAAAGTCCTGTTCCCAAGTGAAATTTTCTTTCTAAAAATTCCTCGAACAATGACCCTTGCTCTAGCTCCTTCGCCATTGATTTTGTTGCTTCCGTTTCTTCTGGAACATGGAAATATCTCGGCACCTGATATTGTTCTAACGATTCTGCTCCTTGAACAACCTTTTCAAACTCGGGATTAGGCACCAGTTCTTGTAATTGCTATGACGTGCGCTCCTTCCTTTTACTGCTGAAAACTGAGATTGCATTCATCTCCCTTGCTACCGGTTAGTCACCTCTTATTTGCTCGTTTCCTTCTAGCATTGGAAACTTCAGTAATTGGTGATATGTCGAAGGTATGGCTTTCATATCGTGTAGCCATGTCCTTCACAAGATGATGTTGTATCCCATATCACCACTCACTACTTCGAAGAGAGTTGTTTTCAGTACTCCTTCACCGTTCGTGAGTAGCAGGATCTCTCCCCGGATAGTCACGCTCGCAAAGTTGAATCCAGCGAGGAGTTTTGTTGCCGGAATAATGCTTCCGGTGAGTTTAGCTTGTTCCAATACCCTTCATTGTATGATATTATCCGAACTTCCTGGATCCACTAGAACACACTTAATATTAAAATCTAACACATTTAAAAATATTACCAGTGCGTCATTATGTGATAACAGTAATTCGTCTGCGTCCTCCTCCATGAAAGTGCTATCATCCTCCTAGAGTCTTTTTCGATGAGTTATCGTTATTTTAGTCTTCTTTGCCACCGAAAGGGCGACCCCATTAATTTTGTTCCCCCAAAGATCATGTTGATCATCTGGTGTGGGGTTTCTTCTCCTGCTTTCGAAGATTTCGCGTTGTTGCAACCGTAATTGTTCTTAGCTTGATCATTCAAGAATTTTCGGATATGATAATTCTTTAATAGCGTTTCCACCTCCTCCCGAAGATGTCGGCAGTCCCCTGTCCCGTGACCGTTCATCCCGTGGTATTCACACCATAAATTGGGATCCCTTTGGCTGGAATTGAAACTCATAGGTCTCGGGAATCGTGCTTCTTTAATGTTCCTCATGACTGACACCAGTTCCACCACACTGGCATTGAAGTTATATTCTGATAACCTGGGGGTAAGAAACATCTCGAGGCCCCGACATTTGTTTATCTTGAAGTGATCTATTGTTTTGACCACAATCAGTCCCTACGTTAACGGTGAACTTGTTTGCTGCTCGAAAATTTCTGCCACGGCCTTCGGTACGCTCGTAGGGAAAAAATCGACCCCTCGTAGTCCGCCTATCCGCATCGTATTCATCCTTTGATTTTTCTCTGTTCTTATCCCGTCCTTTGGCCAATGATGTAAAATCGACTTGGTTATCTTCGATCCTTATCTTCGACTCGTACCGGTTGTGAACATCTACCCACGTTGTTGCCTGAAACTCAAGCAGGCTCTCATTCAGCTTCCAGGAAGCGTATGAACTTCTTGGATTCAATCCTTTAGTGAATGCTTCAACTTCCCATTCATACGGGACAGCTAGGAGCAATATTCTTTCCTTCTGGAACCGAGTGACAAACTCTCGTAACAATTCGGATTCTCCTTGTGTGATTCTGAATATGTTGGCCTTCCGAGCTTGCACCTTTCTGGCCCCGGCGTGAGCTTTAATGAATGAATCCTCAAGCATCTCAAAGGAATCTATGGAATGCTCGGGCAGTAATGAATACCACGTTAGGGCTCCCCTCGTGAGGGTTTCGCCGAACGTTTTTAGCAATACAGATTCAATTTCGTGAGGAGCTAGATCATTTCTTTTCACCGTTGTTGTGTAGGTGGTAATATGTTCTTGTGGGTCTGAAGTTCCATCGTACTTTGGAAGTTCAAGCATTTTGAAATGATTCGGGATCAGTACCGGTGCCACACTTGGCTTGTACGGTAATTGAACATACTTCTGCGAGTTCGGGCATTTCATCATTGGTGGTGCACACGGGATTTGATCCATGCAGGCGTTCACTTCCCTCATGAACCGTAAAATCTCATTTTTGAATGAATCGTTCTCGTTATTAAGACCTGATCTGCTCCCCCAGCCCCATCAATGCAAACTTCACCCCTGGTAGTATTGTTATCGATTCTCTTTGTTTGGTCTGCGGGAACAACGGGAGAAATCAGATCGCGCCTGTTTGCATTATTCGAAGCACCTGATAGCGCCTACTTCAGTTATGTAATAACTTGATCATGCCACGTGAGTTGGCCTAGAATGATTGCTTGTTGCTCTTGCAGGAGGCTCACAACATCCGCTCTTACAGGAGGCTCACATCATCAGGAGTTCTTTCCCGAGCCTGTCTAGGGTACCGTCTGTCATGCACCGGTGTGGCGTCATTCCCCTAATTGTGGGTGTCACTGATTGAGTCCCCAAAATGAGGATGATCCCCTCAAATTTCTAGGTTTTGTGCATCCTTAACAGTGTTATTTTCCCTTTTTGCGATTTTTTCTAAGACAAAAATAGTCAAAACACGTTAGTAAAAGAGGCAAGGATCAATTTAATTGCATGGCTATCTAGGCCCCCCGGTGGGTGCCAAACTGTTTACCCGTAAAACGGTACAGTTAAATTTATACTTAGTTTCTAGACAAGTGAACTAATTTGATCCAGAAATAATATAATAATTGAAGAAATACACAATGTTTAGCCTTGAATGTAGATGAAATAGAAAAGATGATGATTCCATGAACACGGTTCTCGAGCACAACAATGATGAGATCTAAAAGCAATAAAGTGAAATTGTACAAAGCTTTGTATAGAATATAGTATACAATTCGTGTCCTTTACAATGGTAACTGAGCTCACTATTTATAGCTATGCCTAGGGAAAAAGGTCCTAGGATCATGTCCTCTTTTAATGCCAATTATGAGGGTCATTAATGAAGATGTAACGTTGAGTGTAAAAATTCCAAATTCTCTGTAACGGTCCGTCGCTCTTAATACTGTAGAATAATCCTTAGTAAATGCTACCAGGTGCAGAGTAATTAATATACTTTTATGAACGTTATCCGTTCCGGTGACAAGTGCAGTGGCTGCGTTCGGTCCTCAATCATCCCATCTTGGATTCCGCATGTCCTCCTTTTAGTTAGCCACGTGTCATATCATGTTTTACAATATACAAGTTACTGAATTATTTTCCAACACCCAATACTGAATTATTTAGTCTAGCATTAGGAAGGTACATCTTTATGACTACATGTCAGATATACATGCCAAGTAATCAGATGTCATGTCACTGTCTAACATGAGAAAAATACATCTCTATGCCTACAAGTCAGATATACATGTGAAGAACACAGTTTCACAGTGAACTCATTAAGTACATACAATCTTAGCACACTCCAGGTGCCTGGCACAATTGCCCCAACAACATTACCATGGATCCATCAAAATATTCACACTTAGCATTGTACGGGTGCCTGGCATAACTTCCCATCATTTTGTACTGTGTTCTCAATAGATTAATTCCATAGAAATATAGGCGTTAATCTATTTTGAATAGGTGAGTAATAATTCGGAAGAATGTTACGAGAGCAATTACTCGATTAATTAACAATCATGTGCGAATTGTATAAAAGGGAGAGTTAAATAGAATGCAATAGGATTGGTGAATCAATCACAACCTTGGAATAATCATCTCTACTTAATTCTCAGCAACCATTTTCTGCTCAATCACTTAGTTACTTATTACACTCATTGCTTAGTTATAATCACATTATTAAACTTTGATTGACTCGACTGAATAATAATTTTGGTGAAATTAGTAGGTAGTTAATACAAGCCTATGTGGGTTCGACAGTCTACTTATCATTATATTACTTGTTGACAACGTATACTTGCGTGTACATTTGGGAGCAACAAGTTTTTGGCGCCGTTGTCGCGGACTTGAATATTGACTACTTTACTAGATTTTATTTTTGTTGTGTATTTCATCAAGTCGAATGTTTGTTATTGTTTGCTCTGCTCTCAAGAACTTTGTTTGAATGTGAAGGGTCAGGAGCCAAGATAGGCTTCAAGGCTTTGACCCAGAACTTGAAAGAACATTTCATAGTAGATTGAGAGAGGCAAGGGACACAGATAATCATCAGGCATTTGTTCAATTACCTGTGAATATGGCAGGCGAGCAACATATGGCAGTTCAGAAGGTGGAAATACCTAGCATTGCTAATGTCGCCTCCAGCATTATGAAGCCCAGAATCACTAGGCACGTTGAGCTGAAACTGAGCATGATCTAGTTGCTATATGCAAACAGGCAATTTATGGGTCTTCCATATGAGGATCCACAACAACACATTTTAAGTTCTTGGAGATTAGTGATACTTATATCACTAATGGAGTCACTCCAGACTATTTGAGGCTCACATTGTTCCCATTCTCTCTATGGGGAGAAGCAAAGAGGAGGTTGAAGGTGGAACTGGCTAACTCTATTACATCATGGAATGATCTGGCTAGAAAATTTTTGCACGGTTCTTTCCATCAGGAAAAACTACAAAGATCATAAGTGAATAGTTGGATTTAAACGGAAGTCGGGCGAATCTCTATATTCAGCTTGGGAGAGGTTTAAGGGGTTTCTTAGAGATTTTCCTCATCACAACTAGACTAATGAAGTGTTGGCTCATACCTTCATTGAAGGGCAACATCCATAAAAAAAAATTGTGGTCGATGCTGCAGCGGGAGATCAAGTGTTGGAGAAATTGTTTGATAAAATTTATGCATTATTGAACAAATCTCCAAAAGTAATCCGGACTGGCAAGGGGATATGGGCAGACACACAGTTCAAAAATATGTAGTGGTCCTCGAGTTAGACGTAGTTTTTGTATTATCAGCACAAGTTGCCACATTGGCTAACCAAGTCAATAAGATGACCTTGGTTATTAATAAGCAGCAAGCTTAGCCAATGCAGCAGGTTTAGATATTTTGTGAAGTATATGGAGAGGCTCACACGAGCAATCTATGCCCAACAAATCCAGTGTCTGTATGTTTTGTGGTTATGTAAATTGGGTCTAGACAATTTAGTATGGGAACACTTCAAATCCTAATTGGAGGAACCACCCAAACGTTTCTAGGGGTGAAAATCTAGGTGATCAAAATCAGTACATGCCACAAGCTCCTCAATAGCAAGATAGACCACCAGAGGTTGAACAACACATAGTATAACCAAGACACACCAATCTAACACAAAGAACCATACCCCAACATAACTCCACTATAATGCGCGACCCCATCCAAACACCAGTCCATATGAAATACCTCCAGTGCTAATTCTTAAAATGAACAACCAAACGCAATACGACATCAATTACACAAAGTGCACGACTATACCCATGGAGAAACGAATAGCACGATATACCACAACCCAAAAAGACCATAACCAAGGCGCAATCAACTATTCAACACCCCGAGAGCCATCTCGCTCAAATTCCGCTATAGGGACCAAACAGAACCACATTATGTGTCATATAACCAACATATCACAACCCATTGTAGCGTAGAAGAGTAACACATAGAACATATCAGAACACGAACAAGCTCAACTCTAACCGAATGACATGCCCCTCATCAATAATAGTGCTGACTCAATAAATCCGACCTGGTGTAAAATACACATCCTCATTGGGCCTACTAATGGACCCCTATATCAACTACGGTCATCTACAGATAGATAATTAACCCTCCAAAACTCAACAATGACCTAACCATAACACATACTATTAGCTGTCTAACTTTGGCCATGCCTTCACAGTCCCTAACCAAGGAATAATTTTCCTCTAAGAACTTCAGTCTCCTAATCCATAGAATACCAGAATCACCATATCTGATCCCAACTCGACCACTCAAGGGACACACACATCCTTCATACACCATCATTTCACAAGAAATACTTCCAAAAGTCTTATGCTTCACGTAGCATAAAACCACATATACCTAAAGCCCATAAGTCGTTGTATTCCTTCTTAAGCAACAAAAATACCGCATTCAAGATACCCACTCCGAAGAGACCTTCAATGAACCTGAAGATGTTTCCTTAAACTCTATTTTACCAAAATATAGAGTCCAGTAATGATACATAAATACCGCAAGTACCGACACCACCCAATGTAAATCTCAGATCTTAGGTATATACAAATCCAAAAAATTTTCAAATGCCACATATGAATTTTGAACTCTTTAGAACATTCTCGAGAGTTATACACCCCATTCAAATCTCAAATGCACCGCCCAAATGAGTCGAACGACCTGTGCTCCATTAGCATACCAACACCCAAATAAGTAATCCACACCTCTAAGCAATCGAGTGTATCCTTTTTCATAGTACATTACATCTATCGGGAACAACAAACCTAAACTATTCCAATACTTCCATATATCCACAAGGTGTAATACATCATACATCCAGAAATTTCCTTGCTTAAATTCAAAACCAACCTCTGCAAGTCATACTCGATCCACAAGTATGCCTCAAATCTAAACCAACATAACACACAACCATGCAATATAATCGTAGATAGCAGACTCCCCCACTTGGCTCAAAGCCATAGAATGAAACATCCGATAACTCACAGTATCGATACTATATTACTGCCATAATCCTGCACTTAGATTCAACTAAATCCTTCATAAGCTCATGCAACACAAATCATAAAATACCTCAAATCATCTGCTAAGCTTGCATTCATCCTCGTGACAGTCGAGTCGACTTTCTCAACTGATCAAAACTTAAATCGCAACACATATAACCCACTGGTAGAAAAACACTCTCCACACAACATCATAAGGTTCACACATTCATAGACCACCCCGCAGGAGATAACTTACCTACTTAGACTAACATTGGCATTTCACTATGCCCTACCATGGTCATAACCACCATGCAATCACTTAATCTTCCCGAGTCTAAACTCGTCAACAAGACATAAGAATTTAATTCATCCCATAACTGGACAACATGAAAGATCCCTCAACATGATCATAACTAGAGACTGTACAATATATCAAGACAGAAATCAAGCATCCATTAGTCCTTTTCATATCCCAAGCAGCCTTTCTCGTCACATCAAAACCATTTGAACACACCCCGCAGTCACCTCATATTCATCATATAGCCATCTAACCACTCACTGAGCCATAAATCTCATTCATAGGTATATTACCGTAGAAATAAGACCAAAAGTGCAGGTTTACATAACTAAAACCACCGATCCCGAGCAACGATCGAACCTTGGCCTCGCGTCCTCCAGACTGGCCTATCGCAAAAATAGAGAAAATATATCTCGCACCTCATCCATGGAATTACAAGCCATTCATGAACAGCTGATACCGAGCGCTGACATACGCATACGAGTGAGTAGAAAGAATTCAAAGAGATACTCTTCAAGCTGAATCAATATCGTACGATAAGGAAACGAAAATGGGAAGTTTATCTTAAATGCCATGTAGCCTCTCCAAGATAAGTATGGATGTCATCATACAGATCTACAAGACTCTACTAGACATTTGCTCATGACTTGTAGAACTTATGAACCTACAGCTTTGATACCAACTTGTCACGATCCAAAATTCAGCTTGTCATGATGGCACCTAACCTAACCCGCTAGGTAAGACAAATAACACTTAACACAACTCGAATAAGAATAATAGGAATCAATGAGTAAATTAACTGAATTTCTATACAAAAATCCCAAGGATTGATAGTACAAATTATGAGCTTCTAAGACTTAGAATTTACAAAGCCGGTGAGAAATAAATGCATCATGTGTTTGAAATATACATAAATAGATTTACAAACCTAAATCTACCAAGGACAAGTAGCAGTTATATCCGAAAAAAGCATATACATCTTAAATGCCTACTCCTACCATAAACAACAACATCAACTCCAAGATCTATACGCAAGCTACAGAAGTGTAGTATGAGTACAACCGACCCCATGTACTCAATAAGTAACAAACCTAACCTTAGGTTGAAAGCAGTGGCGAGCTCGGAAGATAGTCGGAATCCAACATCAATTGCCAATAACATTTCATAACAGTATAGTGAAGATAGAAAAGATATATAACTCGAGATATTATTCCCATAACATTCCCAGATACGAAAAGGTAGACATGTTTTTCAAGTATAACAGTCCCACTCCTAATCTTACATATGAAATCAATTAAACATGAGTTAAACAAAGAAGTGTGTTTTTCCATTTTACAACATCAGATAAGACTTTTCATTTACCAGTTAGCATGAGAAAAATGCATCTCTATGCCTACATGTCAAATATACATGTCAAATAATCAGATGTCATATCACTGTCTAGCTTGAGGAAGGTACATCTCTATGCTACATGTCATATATACCTGCCAAGTAATCAGATGTCATGCCACTGTCTAGCATGAGGAAAGTACATCTCTGTGCCTACATGTCAGATATACATGTGAAGAACTTAGGTTTCACAGCGAACTCATCAAGTACACACGATCTTAGCACACTCCAGGTGCCTGGCTCAAATGCCGCAACAACATTACCATTGATCCATCAAAATAATCACACTTAGCACTGTACGGGTGCCTTGCATTACTACCCATCATCAAAACACATATATGAAATACTGTGCTTACGCTCACTGCTGGCTTGTCTGACTCCAAAGGAGTGGATCCTACCCAAGTGTTAATCATAATCACTTAGCACATATGGTGGGGCCTGGTGCTCGCGTAGCCTCAAATCAGTACAACTAAGTCTGTGGGGCTTGGCATACGTGTTACCTCAATATCAATATAATCATTTCGGCATGCAACCCGATCCAAATATCAATATAAAAATGGCTCTATGACCCACATCAGTCATCAATCCGCTCAGGTCTCAATATGCAGATATCTCGTAGAAACACAATCCAATTACATAACACGGGGTAACACAAGATGTCTCAAATATAGTTCAAACTCGTGTCACGTACATGGACACCAATAACATGTAAGACGACTTATCTAAAGAGCACTGAGACCAAGATATAACATGCTAGTATAACTATCATGTACAATATGACTACGGCTAAGGCAAATAGTTCAAAATGGCGAAAATAGCCCTATCATGTCTTAAACAATTGAACATGTAGCCTAGGCATGATTTCTAACATGAATAATATCTCATGTAGTCATATAAATGGGGAAAGCATGATATCAAACAAGCATGAGAGCAAAATAAGGCATGTAATAGCCTAAGAACTACCCGCATCATGAATACCTCAGTACACACACCCGCACCCGTCACGTAGCATGTGCGTCACCCCATCACATCTCAATTATCATAGTTCTCAGAGATATTTACCCTCAAATCCAAGTTTAGATATGTTACTAACCTCAAGCAAGACAAATCAAATATCAAGTAAGCTAACTGATACTCTAGAAACGCCATCCCATGCAAATCGATCTCTGAACGACTCAAAACTAGCCAAAAGCAACTCAAAATATGAAATAATGCCAAAGGAAACAAACCCAATCAATAAAGGTCGAATCTTTAATCAAAAGCTCAAAGTCAACCCAAAAGTCAAATCCGGTTCCACACCTCGGAACCCGACAAAGCTGACGAAATCTGACAACTCGTTCAATTACGAGTCTAACCATACTAATTTCACTCTAATCCGATTCTGAATCGATGTTCAAAACTCAAATTTTTACTTTTGAAAAGTTTGGACAAAAACACTCAATTTCTCTTTTGAAATCATCAATCAAATGCCAAAAACAAAGATAGAATCACGGAATATAATAAAAACCGAGTAGGAAACACTTACCCAAATTCATGTGGTAAACATTTCCTCTAAAATCACCCAAACCCGAGCTCCCCAACTCAAAATATGCTAAAGTAACTCAAAGGTTCGAAATATAGTACTTTATACACTGCTCTAGGGCATCCTTCGCGAACTCTGAAGAGGCCTTGCATTTGCGAAGAACAAACTCTCTTCCCGAAGAAAATACTCTTCGCGTTCGCGGCACACTCCTCGTGAACACGATGAACAAAGGGCGCCAACCTTCGCGAACAAGACAAAGACTTTGAGGACGCGATGAACAAAGCTCCCAGCTCCCACACTGCAACGCGATCACAAACATATGCATGCGAACACGAAGGTCTGACAACTCAAACCCCGCAAACGCGCTTCGTCGGTCGCGAACGAGTATAGGGAAAATGGCTAGCTCCAGCTTACACATGGCGATCGCATCCACAATATCGCTATCGCGAAGACCTTCTGAGACATCAGAAAGACAACAATTCAAAATTAAAGGAAATGGTCCGAAATCGATCTGAAACTCACCCAAGCCTTTCGGGACCCCCTCCGAGCATACCAACAAGTCTCAAAACATAATACAGGCCTACTCAAGGCCTCAAATCACATATAAAAACAAATCAAATGATGAATCACACCTCAATTCAAACTTGATGAACTTTTGAACTTTCAACTTCCAAAACTTGATGACCGCATTTATATATGACTACATGTCAGATATACATGCCAAGTAATCAGATGTCATGTCATTGTCTAACATGAGGAAAGTACATCTCTATGCCTACAAGTCAGGTATACATGTGAAGAACTCAGTTTCACAACGAACTCATTAAGTACACACAATCTTAGCACACTCTAGGTGCCTGGCTCAAATGCCCTAACAACATTACCATGGATCCATCAAAATAGTCACACTTAGCATTGTACGGGTGCCTGGCATAACTTCCCATCATCAAAGCACGTATATGAAATATTGTGCATATGCTCGCTTCTGGCATGTCAGACTCTGGAGGGGTGGATCCTACCCAAGCGCTAATCATAATCACTTAGACCAAATGGTGGGTCCTGGTGCCTGCAAAGTCTCAAATCAGTACAGCATAGCCCAATGAGAGGCCTGACATACGTGCCACCTCAATATCAATATAAATATTGCGGCGTGCAACCTGATCCAAATATCAATATATAATATGGCTCTATGACCCCCATCAGTCATCAATCCGCTCAAGTCTCAATATGAAGATATCTCACAGAAACACAATCCAATTACATAACACATGATAACACAATATGTCTCAAATACAATTCAAACTTGTGTCACATACATGGACACCAACAACTTGTGAGACAGCTTATCTAAAGAGCGTAGAGACCAAGATATAACATACGGGTGTAATTATCATGACTGTACAGTATGACTACGGCTAAGGCGAATAGGTCACTATGGCGACAATAGCTATATCATGTCTCAAACAATTGAACATGTAGCCTAGGCATGATTTCTAACATGAATGATATCCCATGTAGTAACATAAATGGGTAAAACATGATTTCAAAGAAGCATGCATGAATACCTCGGTGCACGCACCCGCGCCCGTTACCTAGCACATGCGTCACCCCCAACCCATCTCTATTATCATAGTTCTGAGGGATATTCTCAAATCCAAGTTTAGATAAGTTACTTACCTCAATCAAGCCAAATAAAATATCAAGCAAGACACCCAATACTCTAGAAACGCCATCCCACGCAAATCGACCTCTAAACGGCTCGAACTAGCCTAAAGTAAATCAAAACATCAAATAATACCAAAGGAAATAAACCCAATTGATAAAGGTCGAATCTTTAATCAAAAGCTCAAAGTCAACCCAAAAGTCAAACCCGGGCAGCACCTCGGAACTAGACAAAACTCACAAAATCCAACAACCCATTAAATTATAAGTCCAACCACACTAATTTCACTCAAATCCGACTCTGAATTGATGTCCAAAACTCAAAAGTTTACATTTGGAAAATTTAGATAAGAACCCCTAATTTCTCATTTGAAATTATCTGTATCAAATGCCAAAAACAAAGATGGAATCACAGAATATATTCAAAATCGAGTAGAAAACACTTACCTCAATTCATGTGGTGAAAATCACCTCCATAATCACCCAAATTTGAGCTCCCCAACACAAAATATGATAAAATAACTCAAAGGTCCGAAATAGAGTACTTTATACATTGCTCCAGGGGTACCCTTCGCGAACACGGAAGAGGCCTCGTATTCGCGAAGCACAAACTCGCTGCCTATAGAAAACACTCTTCGCGTTTACGGCACACACCTTGAGAATGCGATGAACAAATGGCGCCAACCTTCGCAAACTGGGCAAAGTCTCCGCGGACTCAATGAACAAAGCTCCTAGCTCCAACACTGCAAGGCGATCGCCAACATACATATGCGAACGCGATGGTCTGACAACTCAAGCCGCGTGAACGCGCTACGCCGGTCACGAACTTGTAGATGAAAAATGGCCAGCTCCAGCTTACACATGGCGATTGCATCCACAATATCGCAATCGCGAAGATTATCTGAGACATCAGAAAAGCAGCAATTCAAAATGAAAGAAAATGGTCCGAAATCGATCTGAAACTCACCCAAGCCTTTCGGGACACCGTCCGAGCATACCAACAAGTCTCAAAATATAATACGGACCTAATCAAGGCCTCAAATCACATATAAAAACAAATAAAACGATGAATCATGCCTCAATTCAAACTTGATGAACTTTTAAACTTTTAACTTTCAAAACTTGTGCCGAACCATATCAAATCAACCCAAAATGGCCTTAAATTTTTCACACAAGTTTCAAATGACATAAAGAGACTATTCCAACTCTCAGAACAATAATTTAATTCCGATAACATCAAAGTTAACTCCCGATCAAATCTACGAACTTTCCAAACCTTCAAATTGCCAACTTTAGCCAATTAACGCCAAAACCTTCAAGAAACATCCAAATGAAAATACGGGCAGATGCCCAACTCCAAAATCATCATCCGAACCTAACGGAAGCATAAAAACTCCGATCAGGGGTTAAATACACCAAATGTCAAACTTCGTCAACTCTTCCAACTTAAAGCTTCCTATCAGATAATCATTCGTCTGAATCAATCCTGAATCACTTGAAAACCAAATTCAACGATTCACACAATTCATAATACATCAATGAAGCAAGTCAAGACTTCAAACAGCTGAATAGAATGCAAATACTCAAAATGACCGGTTGGGTCATTACAGCCACCCAAGACCCCAACCAAACATGTGTACAAGGCCTAAAATATCTTACGAACCTAGCAGAATGGTCAAATTACCGATCCGATATCGTTTACCAAGAACGTTGATCGTGATCAACTCAAGCCTCATTTTAAATCAAAAATCATATTTTTTTAAAAGTTTCATATAATAGCGTTCCGAAAAAATGAGACTGATCACGCACACAAGCAATAAATCATCAAATAAGACTATGAGAGGTTTCAAAACACATAAAAAGGAGCTAGTGCTCAAAACGACCTATCTGGTCATCACACTTTTATATTTGGTAACTCTCTAATTTAAATATTCTACATAGCTTGTTTATGACAATAAAATATAAAGTTTATATTGATACATTATACATATCATTAATTTATGATTACAAGATTCAAAAGTATCACTTAAATTCATGCCTAGTCAAACTAAGATACTTAAAATGAACATATGAAGCAGTATATGTTTTAACAAACATTCATAGGAGACGAGTAGAAATCACACAGTAGCGCAACCAGCACATATACACTTATAATATGGACAAATATTTCTCAAAACGCGAATTATAGTGTAATAACAAAAATATACGTCCCGGCAAGCTAAGGGACTACATTAGAATTAAAAAAGAATACTATTCCAATGAAATAATGAAAGAAGGATAATATAAAATACAAAACAAAAAACAGTTAGAGTACATCAGGATAATGCGACAAAATTTACCAAAAAATGAAACAATGAAAGTAGTCAAAACCTGAGTCTGATATGTTAGAGGAAACCTGTTAAAATATAGGCTCATTATTAATGCGCTTATATTTAGGTAGCCATGGAAACATCAACTGAAACATTATGGTGCCTGAGAATAATTAACCATATTAGGAAGAAGGAGGAATTGGAGGGGGATGAGCCACGCTCTTTCCGCGACTGACAAAGTACTTCTGCTTGACATGAGTTCTTTTGCTTAAGGATCTACCTTCAGTGCCAGGGTGGGGACCAAGAGTGCGAACGTGATTGTAAGAAGATTATAATAAAAGATGTTTATTGAGAATCCTAGTTGTGGCGGCTTTATATGGTGTGCTGATCAATAGAAAAAGAATAGTTATGGTTGCTATAATAATATTGCTACGTTGAGATCTCATGTTTATCAATAGAACAAGAATAGTTATGGTTGCTATAATAAGAATAGTTAATGTGATTTGATGATCAAGTGCTTAAATTATTGAGGGTATGAGGATTTAGAATTATTTTTCTGGACAAGTCTTGAAGTATTAGGAAGGGACCTTTTATTTCTTTTTATTCACTATTGACGAAAAGGTTTTAATATATAAAAGAAAAGTTGATAATTGAATGGGTCATCGCTTATCAAGGAGAGGAAAGGAATTTGAGCATTCATCGACCCGAATGACATGCACACGAAAATGCTACAAATTTTAGAATGTTAGGATACAAGTGAATTGAAACACAATTCACTAACTAATATTGATATAAAAGATTTTTATATTACAAGACCATTTTTACATGTTATAATTGACAACTTATTTTATTTTTAAAGTTACAAATCCCATTTTTTTATAAAGAGTTATGTGTAAATATCGGGTAACCCATGATAGTTTAAAAGTTTATTTGCGTATTTATACTAAATCTTTCTGTACAATCTAGTTTCGAGTTTACAAGTTGATATGATCTTAAACCTTCTTTCTCATAGCAATATATTGTTTTATTTATTGATTGATTTATTTTTCATCATGATAATTTTTACTGCACTGGATTCATTAACTAGAATTCTTTTGCTTATCTAGTGGTGTCAAATTCAATGTGTTAAATCTAGGTGGATTAAAGCAGATACGAGTTGGCTCATAGCAAGACCATGACAAAAAAATTAATTCATCTAGCCACTTTTACTCTTGCGGCTATTGAAGTTTAGCAGATATTTACAACCTTATTATTAGTATTTGTCACTTCTTTCATATATAAAAATATTTGGACAAAAATACATATAACTAAAATGCACAGTACCTCTGGCATTTCGATTTTGAAACAGTATCGTATGCTAGAGTTTTGGAATATTTAACACATCACACCAATAGTCGCATCTCCTATTTCCACCACTCTTCCACTTTCATCATACTTTTCTACAAATTAAAGCACCATGTAAAGTCACAACAAATTTAGAGTTTGGAAACAAAAGGTGGCATGCTCATAGTTATGTTTACCCTTAAAACGGTACAGTTGAATTTATACATAGTTTCTAAACAAGTAAACTAACTTGATCATAAAAATAATATAATAATTAAAAACATACACAATACATAGCCTTAGAGTATAAATGAAATAGCAAAGATGATGATTCTGTGCACACGATTCCCGAACACTGCAATGATGAGATCTAAAAGCAAGAAAGTGAAATTGTACAAAGCTTTGTATATAATATATCATATGTTCTTGAAAGACAATTCGTGTCTTTTACAATAGTAACTGAGCTTACTATTTATAGCTATACCTAGGGGAAGAAATCCTAGTATCATGCCCTCCTTTAATACCAATTATGAGGGTCATTAATGAAGATGTAACGTTGAGTATAAATTCCAAATTCTCTGTAACGGTCCGTCGCTCTTAATGTTGCAGAATATTCCTTAGTAAATACTACCGGGCGCAGAGCATTTAATACACTTTTATGAACGTTATTTATTCCGGTGACAAGCGTAGTGGCTGCGTTCGGTCCTCAACCATCCCATCTTGGAGGCCACATGTCCTCCTTTTGGTCAGCTACGTGTCGTATCATATTTTACCCTATACATATAGTCCCCCTGCTTTACGGTGACATAACTTTGTATTACCGGGAAGTTGATAGAAACACCTTTTTGGCGGAAATTACTATAACTCCCTCTGAAGGTCTTTGACAGTTGATTAGACGCACGTCTCTCTGTATTTATTGACCCGAACATGCGTCATCCCATAATTCAGCACAACCTTTGCCCATTATCGAGGTAATCATGGTCATAAATTTAGCCGCCAGAATTTTACTTATACACAACTTATTTTTCCTTTACGCTTCACAATTGCTTGAGTTTATGATTTGCATCCTTGTTTTCCATCCTATTCCTAATTTTCTTCAAACAAAAACTCTTTACCTTCTTCTTTTCCAATGACTTCCGCTTCCAATCGTGGTGGTTCTTCAAAGAATAAGAACAAAACCGAGGACACCATTCCTCCAACAGTGGATTCTATCATCCCAAGGAAGCTTAGTACTTCGAAGGATTTTGAAGAAAAATTCCCTACTGCTAACCCGCGTACATGGGTTGTTAGTAGGTACCCTTCTTCCATTCGTCCTTCCAATATTCCTGCTATGAAAGAGGACTACCGCTGCAATGAGTTGGAAATCATAGCTCTTGATCCATCGGAGCGAGTGACCCTTCCCAAGAAACGTTTTGCATACTTTTTCACATAACCCTTTACTTTGGGAGAGTTTTCTTTGAGCAGAGAGCTTGATTCCATGATTGCGGAGTTTTGCCTTCGCTACCAGGTAAGTTTGGCACAGGTAAGTCTTTCAGTGTGGAGGATAATCACCTGCCTCCGACGCTTGTGCTAAGAAACTAGAGAGGAGCTAAACTTAGCTCATGTGATGAATTTTTATTCCCCCAAAATCTTCAACGGGAGAATGATAAACCATTGCAAGCGTGGCCACCATGATTTGTTGTCTAGCATGGATGATGACAATGACCATGGGTGGATGGAACGGTTCATTGCAGTTTCCACCAACAATATCATTCTGACAACGGCTTCATTCTTTCAGGTTGCTTAGAACCACACTCGTAAGTTCTTTGTTAAATATTCCTCTTACTAGATATTCTTTTATGGACGTATCATCTCTTCACCCTCTGCATGTTTCAGCAACTCGATAGCTCCCACTGGTGGTGGAAGGTTTGAACTGGTGGGTTCAGAAGTTTTTGGACGTCACAACGCCCGAAACTCGTTCGTGGAAAGAACTAGCTCTTAAGTACGGGTGGAAGGCCAAAAATCATGGTAACTCTAATTTACCTTGCTTTCATTTTTGTATATGAAGAACTTGGTTGAACCCTTCTTACTTTATTCATGGAATTAGGTCTACCTGCGGGCTTTGTTGCAGTCCCCGAGGATGACGTTCTGGCTGATCCTGCTGATACAGCGAGGCTCCTTCAGGAAGCACTTACTCGAACAGGTATCTCCGGGCCTGTTTCGGGTGCAAATATTTCTTTACGGAGTCCCAGGCCGGAGGATAAACAAATAAAAACAAGACGCTCCTCCACGGCCGGGGAAAAGAATAAAAGGCAAAGACGGATGCCCCCGAATCATCTCCGGTGGTGTTGATGACTGGTCCTCCTTCTTGGCCGGTCGTAGACACCGTGATGATTGATGATGATGAAGAAGTTGTTAATGAGGGAGCTTATTTACACAGAAAGTGACGATTCTCATCATCTCAACAGGATGCTCAACCTGTTGAGATAGTTGCACTAACGGAAGACGACGTCTCAGCACTTTGGGGGAGAATCTGATTTAGTATAATATGCCAACTCCCGCTTCCGCGACCCAATTGCTATAACCGGTGTTGCGAGGCTGAGTACCGGATCCCTGCCATCTTTGGTTGGCTAGCATCAAACAACCAAAACTGCATTGGATGCAGGTGCTTCCCACTCTTCAACTCCATCAGCTTCATCTCCGCCTTCACCAACACCAGCAACTGCTACATCATTTCTATCTCCGTCTACTCTTCCACCAACGGTTGCTACACCATCTCCATCGGCCACAGCTGACCATGAAGAAGGTGTTCCTCTTCAACAGTCCCCAGTTCATGGGATATTTGTGCAAAATTATGCTGCTCCTTCTGAAGATCCCCAAAGGATGAGGAGCATCACTCATTCGGTCTCTACCGGGTGCAACTTGCTATCACGGGCGGTGGAGCTTGCTAATTACCTAAAGCCTTTGGCTTCAGAAAAAGACTAGGAAAAGCTTCAGACACTCTCGAGAGATTGTTTGTTGAACAATGCTATGCATAATGCCGTAGCGATACGTTCCTTCCTTCCTTTGTTATTTCTTTTACTTTGAACGAATGTATTCTAAATTTTACCTCTTCCTATTGTATATGCCAACTTTCTTGCTTCTGAAGGCCTTCAAAGGTTTATTCGTGTGAAGGAAGAACTTACTTCTGAACGGGATCATCTTTTAGCGGAACGGGACCAGAATGTTCTCCGCCTCTCGGAATTGGAAACTAAAGTTGCTGAGGCCGTTGTTTTGGAGGCTCGTTTGCAGAAAAGCGAGCTAGAAGTGGTAACCCTTAGCCACGATATTGGGCCGCTGAGGGTTAAATTTGATGAGGCTAAGACCAAATGGGCAGAGGTCCAGAACGTCATTCTTACTGCAACCGACCGCGAGGCTACCTCAGTTGAAAGGGTGATTAACTTGGAAGCAACCTTGAACTCCAAAAGTGAAGAGCTTTCTGCCGTGGAGGCGAAACATGCCCAACTAGAAGAGAAGTACAGGAAACACTATCGAGCATAATAAGCTCTTTAGTTCAACTGAGTAAGTTTGATATCAGCCTTGAATCTGCTAGATCCGTCTGGGAAAACCTTTCTGTGAGGTCACTCAACTCAAAGAAGAACTTATGCACTGAGCGACTTCCCTCATTGTTGAAAAAACTTATTCCATATATAGCATGAGGAGAAGAACCTTGAAAGAGGCCCATGCTGATATCATCGATGTTGATACCAAAATTGCTAAGGCCCGAGAACTTGAGTTGGCTGCAAATAATGGACTCCCGGCACAGTCTGATGCTCCAGGTTCTTCCAATTCGAGTTCCGAGTTTTTTAAAACTGAAGAAGGATCGGAAGGCGATAAGGCTAAAGGCCAAACTGGGAAAAGCACTGAGCCATCAGCGAAACCAACTACTCTTTCCGGCATTGCAGATACTTCTCTTCCCCCGGTCCCGGAGGTGCTGCAGTTTAGCGTTTCCTTTCTTTTCTCATTTTTTACTTGTAATATTTTGGCCCATTCTTGTGAATAAAGACATACTTTATGTTCAAATATCGTTTGAGTCTTACTTTCATTTGAACATTAGTGCAAGCTTTGTACTTATGCATTTGCTCAAGTATTCTGCGCATGTTGTTCAATTCGCGCTTCATTATGTCTAGTCTCGGATGCCTTTTCTTCGAAGAATTTCGGTTTCGAGTTTTATCCCTTTTACGTGAGGGTTTCTATGAATATTTGCACAAGTTTGCTTTTTGCGTCCTTTTCATATGCGGCTTCGGGTGTATTTTTCTTCGATGGCATTTTGGATTCCGGACATTGATTCTTCCGGAACCAACCCTTTAACATGAGGTTTTTTATAAGAGGGGTCCTTCTAATGTTTACGATGCTCTTGAAGAGGACGTCTCATGTTCATTACGGCACTAACATTGGAAGTACTTGTTTCAATTTCAAAAGGCAAAATCACCTCATCTCTCAGACAAGAAACAAGATAAAAGCAAAAAGAATTAATTTTATTCTTTCTATTTTCAGTAATTACATAAGCATTTTGCTATGCAGAAAAGAAATTGCCATTACTTGTGGCTATCTTGTACAACTTGTTTCTACGGGGCTGGTTGCGCAGTCCCCTGTCCCGATGATGCATTTTATTTCCGAATTTTTGTTCCCGGTTAATGTGGAAGTCATTGTTGTCGTATCCTCATATTACCTTCCCCCCCCCCAGTTTCTGAATGCAAAGAATGCGAATCGGAACACTGGAAGTCTTGTATCTTCGAAGGTCCCACCAATTAATTGCTAGGCAATCCTTTCACTCGGTAACATATCTTGTTTCCCCTTAGGAATCCATGCTATCGAGCGAAAGAATACCTAACAGTCCTCTAGTGGTTTGTGATCGCGAATGGTCTGGTAACCTCTATTCGGTAGCACACTTAACTTCCCAGTGGGAATTTGCTATCGAACCAAATATTACCTAATCATCCTCAAGTGGAAGCTTGTTCATTTTCCTTGCTATCAAAGGTCTTATTGCTTCTGTAACCATAGTATGCTGTAACCGTAGTATGATTTATGTCGCTGCCTCATTAAAAACCTTGCCAGAAAAACCCAAATGGGATAAAAACTGAACGAAGGGAAGAGGAGCGCAACACATATTTTCAGTTTGAGTGTTGTTCATCAGCAATAATATCTTTTGAGGTGTGCAACGTTCCAGTTGCTGGGCAGCTTGTCCCCTTTCTGGTTCTCCAACTTGTATGAACC
The DNA here is from genome assembly GCA_000715115.1 of Nicotiana otophora. NCBI lineage: Eukaryota > Viridiplantae > Streptophyta > Magnoliopsida > Solanales > Solanaceae > Nicotiana > Nicotiana otophora. The sequence goes on along the minus strand of AWOL01S0010786.1, from coordinate 5,324 downwards.
TTTCCTAGTGATATCTAAAATCTGGTAGGGACCTTCCTACGTTGAACCTAGCTTTCCCGCTTTGAGCACCCAGATATTTTGTGTTACTTTCCTTAGAACCAAGTCTCCTACTTTGAAAAATCAAAAATTGGCTCTTCGATTGTGATATCTCTCCATCCTCTACTTTTGAGCTGCCATTCTTACATGCCCCAAGTCCCTGCATCCCTCAATCAGTTGCAAGTTGACTAGCATTGCTTTGTTATTTGATTCTTTATTTGTCTGAGAATATCTTATAGTGGGTTCGCCTACTTCAAACGGGATTAAGGCTTCAGCACCGTATACGAGGGAAAAGGGAGTTTCTCCAGTACTTGATTTGTCCGTTGTTCGGTAGGCCCATAGAACTCCGGGTAACTCTTTGGGCCAGTTGCCTTTTGCTGCTTCCAACCTTTTCTTGAGGTTTTGAATGATCACTTTATTTGTCGACTCCGCTTGACCGTTTGCGCTCGGATGATAAGGAAAAGATGTGATTCTCTTTATTTTCAAGTCTTTAAGGAACTTTGTAACTTTTGCACTGATAAATTGTGGTCCATTGTCGCATGCTATCTCTTTTTGTATTCCAAAACTAAAAATTATATTTTTCCATAGCAAATCAACCACTTCGTGTTCTCTGATCTTTTGATAAGAACCTGCTTCCACCCATTTACAAAACTAATTAGTCAAAATTAAAAAAAACCTTACCTTTTTGGGAGCCGGTGGCAGTGGTCCGACGATGTCCATTCCCCATTTCATGAATGACCATTGGGACAGTACTGAATGTAAGGGTTCTATCAGTTGATGTACAAGTGATGCGTAGCATTGGCACTTATCACATTTTCGTATGAAATCTTTGGCGTTTTGTTCCATGCGAGGCCAGTAATATCTTGCTCATATCAATTTCAGCACCAAAGACACTACGCCTGAGTGATTGCTACATATCCCTTCGTGGATTTCTCTCATGACATAGTCAGTTTCTGGTGCTCCTAAACACCGGGTCAGGGGGCCTTGGAAAGCTTTTCTATACAATTAGCCTTTCCTGATGCTATAACGTGCAGCTTTGGTGCAATGCTCGTGACGCTTTGGAATCGTCGGGCAATTTTCCATGATCGAGGTAGTTGATTATTTCGTTTATCCAGTCCCAAACCAGACTAGCCAAATTCACTTCATAATAACCATCTGTATCAAGGACTGAACTTATTAGTTGTACCACCATTCCGGAATCTGATCCCTTTATTTCCGTCGATGAACCTTAAGTTTGCTAATGCATCCACTTCTGTATTATCCTCTCGGGGGATATGAGTGATTGACCACTCACAGAATCGTGCCAAAAGATCCTGGACCCTATCATGTATTACTTCATACGTCCTTCTTTGGTATCAAAGATCCCGTAAACCTGGTTTACCACCAGCTGTGAGTTGCATTTGATTTCGATAACCTCAAAATCAAGCCCCGGGCCAATTCGAGCCCTGGAATCAAAGCTTCATACTCTACTTCATTGTTAGTTAAAGGAATTGTTCTGATAGCTTGACTTAAGGTTCCCCCCGAAGGTGTGATTAAAATTATTCAAAGCTTGGACCCTTTTACGTTCGAGAAACCATCTGTAAATAACGTCCAAACCCCTAATGTCGATTCCGATAACATGACTGCCTCTTTGGTTTCCAAAGGTGGCAACCCCGGACTAAAATCAGCCACAAAGTCTGCCAAGACTTGTGACTTAATTCCACTCCTCAATTTATATTGTATGTCGAATTCACTCATTTCGACGGCCCATTTAGCCATTCTGGCCAAGAGTTTGGGTTTATGAACGATGTTGTGCAAAGGGAAAGTAGTCACAACAGCAATTGGGTGGCATTGGAAATAGGGCTTCAGCTTTCAAGCGGTGACTATGAGAGCTAAGGCCAGNCTGAGCCATCAGCGAAACCAACTACTCTTTCCGGCATTGCAGATACTTCTCTTCCCCCGGTCCCGGAGGTGCTGCAGTTTAGCGTTTCCTTTCTTTTCTCATTTTTTACTTGTAATATTTTGGCCCATTCTTGTGAATAAAGACATACTTTATGTTCAAATATCGTTTGAGTCTTACTTTCATTTGAACATTAGTGCAAGCTTTGTACTTATGCATTTGCTCAAGTATTCTGCGCATGTTGTTCAATTCGCGCTTCATTATGTCTAGTCTCGGATGCCTTTTCTTCGAAGAATTTCGGTTTCGAGTTTTATCCCTTTTACGTGAGGGTTTCTATGAATATTTGCACAAGTTTGCTTTTTGCGTCCTTTTCATATGCGGCTTCGGGTGTATTTTTCTTCGATGGCATTTTGGATTCCGGGCATTGATTCTTCCGGAACCAACCCTTTAACGTGAGGTTTTTTATAAGAGGGGTCCTTCTAATGTTTACGATGCTCTTGAAGAGGACGTCTCATGTTCATTACGGCACTAACATTGGAAGTACTTGTTTCAATTTCAAAAGGCAAAATCACCTCATCTCTCAGACAAGAAACAAGATAAAAGCAAAAAGAATTAATTTTATTCTTTCTATTTTCAGTAATTACATAAGCATTTTGCTATGCAGAAAAGAAATTGCCATTACTTGTGGCTATCTTGTACAACTTGTTTCTACGGGGCTGGTTGCACAGTCCCCTGTCCCGATGATGCATTTTGTTTCCGAATTTTTGTTCCCGGTTAATGTGGAAGTCATCGTTGTCGTATCCTCATATTACCTTCCCCCCCCAGTTTCTGAATGTAAAGAATGCGAATTGGAACACTGGAAGTCTTGTATCTTCGAAGGTCCCACCAATTAATTGCTAGGCAATCCTTTCACTCGGTAACATATCTTGTTTCCCCTTAGGAATCCATGCTATCGAGCGAAAGAATACCTAACAGTCCTCTAGTGGTTTGTGATCGCGAATGGTCTGGTAACCTCTATTCGGTAGCACACTTAACTTCCCAGTGGGAATTTGCTATCGAACCAAATATTACCTAATCATCCTCAAGTGGAAGCTTGTTCATATTCCTTGCTATCAAAGGTCTTATTGCTTCTGTAACCATAGTATGCTGTAACCGTAGTATGATTTATGTCGCTGCCTCATTAAAAACCTTGCCAGAAAAACCCAAATGGGATAAAAACTGAACGAAGGGAAGAGGAGCGCAACACATATTTTCAGTTTGAGTGTTGTTCATCAGCAATAATATCTTTTGAGGTGTGCAACGTTCCAGTTGCTGGGCAGCTTGTCCCCTTTCTGGTTCTCCAACTTGTATGAACCTTTCCTAGTGATATCTAAAATCTGGTAGGGACCTTCCTACGTTGAACCTAGCTTTCCCGCTTTGAGCACCCAGATATTTTGTGTTACTTTCCTTAGAACCAAGTCTCCTACTTTGAAAAATCAAAAATTGGCTCTTCGATTGTGATATCTCTCCATCCTCTACTTTTGAGCTGTCATTCTTACATGCCCCAAGTCCCTGCATCCCTCAATCAGTTGCAAGTTGACTAGCATTGCTTTGTTATTTGATTCTTTATTTGTCTGAGAATATATTATAGTGGGTTCGCCTACTTCAAACGGGATTAAGGCTTCAGTACCGTATACGAGGGAAAAGGGAGTTTCTCCAGTACTTGATTTGTCCGTTGTTCGGTAGGCCCATAGAACTCCGGGTAACTCTTTGGGCCAGTTGCCTTTTGCTGCTTCCAACCTTTTCTTGAGGTTTTGAATGATCACTTTATTTGTCGACTCCGCTTGACCGTTTGCGCTCGGATGATAAGGAAAAGATGTGATTCTCTTTATTTTCAAGTCTTTAAGGAACTTTGTAACTTTTGCACTGATAAATTGTGGTCCATTGTCGCATGCTATCTCTTTTTGTATTCCAAAACTAAAAATTATATTTTTCCATAGCAAATCAACCACTTCGTGTTCTCTAATCTTTTGATAAGAACCTGCTTCCACCCATTTACAAAACTAATTAGTCAAAATTAAAAAAAACCTTACCTTTTTGGGAGCCGGTGGCAGTGGTCCGACGATGTCCATTCCCCATTTCATGAATGACCATTGGGACAGTACTGAATGTAAGGGTTCTATCAGTTGATGTACAAGTGATGCGTAGCATTGGCACTTATCACATTTTCGTATGAAATCTTTGGCGTTTTGTTCCATGCGAGGCCAGTAATATCTTGCTCATATCAATTTCAGCACCAAAGACACTACGCCTGAGTGATTGCTACATATCCCTTCGTGGATTTCTCTCATGACATAGTCAGTTTCTGGTGCTCCTAAACACCGGGTCAGGGGGCCTTGGAAAGCTTTTCTATACAATTAGCCTTTCCTGATGCTATAACGTGCAGCTTTGGTGCGTAATGCTCGTGACGCTTTGGAATCGTCGGGCAATTTTCCATGATCGAGGTAGTTGATTATTTCGTTTATCCAGTCCCAAACCAGACTAGCCAAATTCACTTCATAATAACCATCTGTATCAAGGACTGAACTCATTAGTTGTACCACCATTCCGGAATCCGATCCCTTTATTTCCGTCGATGAACCTTAAGTTTGCTAATGCATCCACTTCTGTATTATCCTCTCGGGGGATATGAGTGATTGACCACTCACAGAATCGTGCCAAAAGATCCTGGACCCTATCATGTATTGCTTCATACGTCCTTCTTTGGTATCAAAGATCCCGTAAACCTGGTTTACCACCAGCTGTGAGTTGCATTTGATTTCGATAACCTCGAAATCAAGCCCCGGGCCAATTCGAGCCCTGGAATCAAAGCTTCATACTCTACTTCATTGTTAGTTAAAGGAATTGTTCTGATAGCTTGACTTAAGGTTTCCCCCGAAGGTGTGATTAAAATTATTCAAAGCTTGGACCCTTTTACGTTCGAGAAACCATCTGTAAATAAGGTCCAAACCCCTAATGTCGATTCCGATAACATGACTGCCTCTTTGGTTGCCAAAGGTGGCAACCCCGGACTAAAATCAGCCACAAAGTCTGCCAAGACTTGTGACTTAATTCCACTCCTCAATTTATATTGTATGTCGAATTCACTCATTTCGATGGCCCATTTAGCCATTCTGGCCAAGAGTTTGGGTTTATGAACGATGTTGTGCAAAGGGAAAGTAGTCACAACAGCAATTGGGTGGCATTGGAAATAGGGCTTCAGCTTTCAAGCGGTGACTATGAGAGCTAAGGCCAGTTTTTCCAAATGTAGGTAGCGAGTTTCTACTCCAATTAAAATTTTGCTAACGTATAAATAGAAAACTGCGTACCTTCTTCCTCCCATACTAAAACCGCACTTATCGCAACTTCTGAAACCACGCGGTAGACCAGC
>AWOL01S0010782.1:51078-63101 GCA_000715115.1 Nicotiana otophora | reverse complement strand
TATATGAATATATTGTGAATTTTCAGATAAAGATATTAAAGGATGGAAACCTTATATATTTGATTTTCTGTTTAAATTAATTAATTGTTAAAAGAAATTGTTCTTCCTCCCGAATTTGTCTTATAATAAATATACTCTCCTTCCGGAGGTACATAAGAAAATGTCCTCCTTTCTTGTGGAGCGGGCCGAATTCTAGACAGATGTTGTATTTTTAATTCTCTAGTAAATGCTCATGCACTTGTGACACCGGATTTTGGGTTGATTATGGGTTGCACTGGATTGGAAATTTTTAAAGCTATTAGTACGTATTTGGTAAATGTCATCTTCTGCTATTTAATTGAGGGGAACAACTATGACTTCAATAATATTACAATGAGAATTTATTTAGTATTTATTGTTGGCTTGTCTGACAGTGGTGTCCGGCGCCATCACGACCTATAGGTGAAATTGGGTCGTGATAATAATATAATTAAATAATTAATTTTCATAACTATTCATGTTTTAATTATTAAATATCGTCTTAGTATGACAAATATTATTGTTTTTAAATGTTATTTTCTTACGTTTGTTGTAGAATTCGAGAGCGTTTGTGTTTGAACTGTCATTTTTTCCATATATTTTTGGGGCTAATAGATAATTAAATGATTAATTTCAATAATTACAAAGATACTACGCAAAAGGGCACTACATTACAATTACGGGCAGTACATTAAAATTACTGGCACGACATAACACTTCACGGAACTAAACAACATTAAAGTCACATATTAATATATGTACAACAATATCATCTAAATATGATTAATTATTCCAAAAATAACAATTTATTTACTTTACTATTCTTTTAGCACATAAATAATCTAATTCGGATAAATAAAAAAATTGATTTAATCACAAAACAATCACGAAAATATATATACTACAGTAAAAAATAACTAATTATCATTTTTTATAACAACTAAAAAGATTAATTATTCATAAAATAACAATGTCTCTATTTTATTACTTTTTTAGCACACTAATAATATAATCCGGATAAAAACAAATATTATTTAAATTGCAAATAAATCACGAAAAAATATAGAACACAATAAAAAACAACTAATATGCATTTTTTATACATAAGTTTTAACAAAAAATAAGTCGGAATACCTCGATTTTAATTCTTTTGAAAGTGGAAGATTTGATGACTTGGAGCTGAAACGAGCAACCCACTACGCGATAACGCCTTGGATACGATGCTAGTTTGCTACAGTACCGAGAATCTACACTTTTTGAGGGACCGATGGGCTCCAACCAAACCTTTTTTCGTTAAAAATGAGGGGGGGGGGACCGCTACCGGAATAAAAAATGGGAAGAGGGGAGGGGTGAGGTATGTGGGGAAGGAAGGAGAAGGCACGCTTTTTTATATAGGTATAGCGCTCATATATACCATGCTATAGTATAGCGCTGTATATATGCGCGTTATACCTTCCTGCCAATACAATGGTGCCCAGTCTTTTTTTTTAATCTATTATGGTCACTTGAGTCCACAAATATCACAATTAGGTTTCGGATCCGGAGAAATGTCCCCTCCACTCAAGAATTGGGGCCCTCCAAGTTTCACAAGTGAATCGACTTTCAGCACTATCAAGCCACATATTTTTATTACAACGAAAACTAACCCAGTATAATATTTAAAGTGGGGTATGAAGAGAGTAGTGTGTACCTATATCTTAGCCTTACTTTGAGAATGTGGATACATTGTTTTCGATAGACCCTCAGTTCAAGGAAAGATGAAAAGAAAAGAAGTAGAAACAAATAGTAACAACAACAAGATAATAAGAAAATCGAAGCGAAATAAACAATAGGTAGTAATAAAAATCTAAGAATAAGAAAATACAAGACTAACACTAACACTAATGGTATGGAACGCTTGACTATATACTAACCTCTACCCTAACTCATGACCTCCACACTCTCCTATCAAGGGTCATGTCCTCGGTAAGGCGAAGTATTGCTATGTCTTACCTAATCATTTCTCCACAATACTTCTTTGGCTTAGCTCTACCTCCTCAGGCCCACCAAGGTCAACCTCTCACACCTCCTTGCTGGGGCATATCTGCATCTCCTTTCACATGTCCGAACTATGTTAGTCTCGCTTTTCGCATCTTGTTCTCTATGGGGATTACTCTCACCTTATCCCGAATATCTTCATTCCTAAGCTTATCTATCATTATATGCCACCACAATCCCATCTCAATATCCTCAATTATGCTGCTTTTATCTTCTTGACATGAGAGTTCATGATTGACCAACACTCTGCCCCATAGTCAGTTTAACCACCACTTTGTATAACTTGCCTTTAAATTTTGGTGGCACATTCTTATCATACAAAATATCTCCGTATGCGAGCCTACTTTTCATCCACCCTCTTCTTATACTATGTGTGACATATATTTTTGCTTCAATCCGTTGGACCAAACAACATGTCCCACGATTTATTGTAATACGTGTATTATGATCTGTGGTATTAATTTCTCTAAGACAATGTTTCTGGTTCACTACCCAGTTATAGTTAAAAAGATCAAATCATATCCCTTGCCGAATAAAAATAGATTTCAAAAGGGATTACAAAATTGTTAACAAGTACTCCCTCTGTTTCAGTTTATGTGAACCTATTTTATTTTTGTTCCATTCCAAAAAGAATGACTCCTTTCTAAATTTGGTAATAATTTAGCTTAAACTTACAATTGTACCCTTAATGAGAAGTTTTTATAACTACACAAATATTCTAGGCCCCTTTTTGACTTGTTTAGGATCATAAATTCCAAAACTTTTCATTTTTTTTAAACGTCGTGCCCAATCAAACAAGTTCACTAAATTGGAACGGAGGCAGTATATTACTTTCGGATCAACTAGAATGTAATATAATTTGTAACATACAGAGAGGGTAGAGATCACGAAACTAAAAGAGACCATTCGTGATATATGTAGTACACTCCGCGGGGATTGTGTCGTGCTTCTTAAAGAACTGGGATATCTAATCGATACTCATTAATGCCTAATAAGACGAGTGCAGTTTCTTAATATACTTTTACATGTTAGTTTATATGGTCAGTTAACTATTGAAAAAAATAAAATAATGTCAGTTTTCTTTCTTTTATTATAACAAAAAAATCATTCAAATGTTGAAAATGATGTAACAAGTTTTCTTTATTTTGTTACAAAAAGTTGTTAAACTATTAAAAATAGTGTAACAAACTCACTTTTCTTTATTTACACCAAATATATATGTATAGGGTAAAATATGTTATGCTACGTGGCCGTCCAAAAGAGTGACACGTGGAACCTAAAACGCAAAATAGCTAAAACCGAAAGCTAAAACGCAAAATAGCTAAAACCGAAGGCGATTGTCCTGTCTGTCATCAGAAAGAATAACGTTCATAAAGATGCAATTAATACCCTCAGCCCGGTAGCATTTAATGGAGAATATTCTACAACATTTAGTGTGATGCCCATTACAGAGGATTTATGCTCACCGTTACATCTTCTTCAATGGCCCTCATAATTGACATTAAAGAAGGACATGATCCTAGGACATTGTTCCCTAGATGTAGCTATAAATAGTGAACTCTGTTATCATTGTAAGGGACACGATTTTCCTGGCAAACTTACGCTATAATCAATAAAAAGCTTTATACAATTTTACTTTCTTGTTCCTTGGCTTCGTCAGTGCTTTTCCCGGAAGCTCTGCTCCCGAATCATTGTTCTTCGTGATTTTGACTTCATTTCAAGGCTAAGTATTATGCATTTCCTTAATTATTTCAGGATCAAATTAATTCACTTGTCTAAAAATCACGTATAAATTCAACTGTATCATTCTATGGGTAAACAGTTAGGTGCCCACCATCGGGTCTAGATAGTCGTGTAGTTAAGTTGATCCTTGTTTTTTTTGCTAACGTGTTTTGGTTATTTATCTTAACAAAAAATCATAAGAAATGGCAGATAATGGTATTAACAACACTCACAATCCTGAGGTTCAAGAAGACCAGCCTCACCTCAAGAATTCAGTCAGTGACACCCACAATGAGGGAAACGATGCCACGCCGGTCCACGACAGGCGGTACCCACGACATGTTCGGGAAGCAACACCCGATGATGCTGAAGAAGAGCATGTTGTTGATAAGGTAAGGGTCCTACAAGAACAACAAGCGATCATTCTAGGCCACCTCACGTGGCAGGATAAGGTTATGACGGAGTTGAAGTAAGTGTTGTCGAGGGCGTCAAATAACGCGAATAGACAAGGTACGGCTCCTCCCGGTGCTCTCGCGAATCAAACAACGCAGAGAATCGACAACAACACCCTGTGGGGAGAAGTTGGCTCCGATGGGGCTGGGGGGGAGCGGATCCTGCTCCATTAACAAAAATGATCCCTTCAAGAATGAACTCTTATGGTTTATTAGGGAAGTGAACGCCTGCATGGACCAAAGAAGTTCGGACTCAAAGAAGTATACTTAGTTGCCATACAAGCCAAGTGCAGTACCAGAATTAATCCCGAAGCGGTTTAAAATGCCTGATGTGCCAAAATCTGACGGAACTTCAGACCATCAGTAGCATATTACCACCTTTATAATCGCGGTAAAGGGGAATTATTTAGCTCCTTACGAGATTGAATCTGTTTTGGTGAAGAAATTTGGAGAGACTCTCAAGAGGGGAGCCTTGATGTAGTATTCGCTGTTACCCAAGAATTTCATAGATTCCTTTGAGATGCTCGCGAATTCTTTTATTAAGTCTCACGGCGGGGCCAGAAAAGTGCAGGCCCGAAAGGCCAACATATTCAAAATTCAACAAAGAGAATCTGAGTTGTTGTGAGAGTTTGTTACCCGGTTCCAAAAGGAGAGAATGTTGCTCCCGGTTGTTCCGGATGAATGGGCGGCTGAAGTATTCACCAAGGGTCTAAATCCGACAAGTTCAAATGCTTCCCGAAAACTGAAGGAAAGCTTGCTCGAATTTCAAGAAATGACTTGGGCGGATGTCCATAACTTGCGAGAGTTTGGCTTCTCGTTGTCGACAAAAGGATGTGAGAAGAACAGAGAAAATTCAAAAGACGATTTCGACTCGGATAGATGATATTAGAGCGGCCGATTTTTGCCCTATGAATGGACCGAAGGCCGCGACAGAAGCTTCCGGTCAGCGGACAGGTTTGCCATCGGCAGAAGGACTAATCACGGTTGGAACAATAGATCATTGCAGGACAAAGAAGAGTCAAGCAGGGGCGTACGCAGAATGTTTTGTAAGTGGTGTCAATATTTAAAAAAGGAATTGAATGGCCATTATAATATCATATTAAATGTTTTTTGCAGATGATGAATATTTTCAAAAATTAGGATTTCATGTGTGCTGAAATAATTTTTTTCTGCAACGAACAACGCACTTAAGAATTTATTGTTTACCTTTGACTTACATATTAATCCTGAATTTTCACAAAAGATAGCATGTTGCATTCTATGCCGAACTAAGTATCGATCCCTCAACCTTTCCTAAATGAAAAAAGTGCTTGGACAATGAATTAACCAAGGGTGTTTGTTCAGTGGGTCTATCTTAAAATATATATTCAAATAATATATTCTTACATGTAATTTATATGTATATTTTATGAAATTTTCCGGCGAAGCGGTGTCGGATGACACTGCTTTCCACAAAGTAGATCTGCCCCTGGCGTTAGGTACGCGAGATCCTTCCTACCACAAGCTGTCAGAATACAATATCAATGTCATTATAGTAGAGTTGGTATCAGCCATGAGAAACATTAAAGAAGCACGGTTCCCGAAACAGACAATATCCAATCCCAGTCAGAGGGATCCCAACTTGTGATGTGAATACCACATGATGAATGACCACGGGACTGGGGACTACCGTCATCTCCGGGAAGAAGTGGCAACACTATTAAAGAATGGGCATCTGAGAGAATTCTTAAGTGATCGGGTCAAGAACAACTGCGGTCGTAACTGGGATAACGCAGAACCCTCGAAAGAAGGAGAAGATCCTCCGCGCCAGACAATCAACATGATCTTCGGGGTGAATGAAATCAACGGGGTCACCTTCTCGGCAATAAAAAAGACGAACGTGTAGATAAACCATAGCAAGAGAGTCCGAGAAGTTCTTGAAGACGACATCACTTTCATGGAGGAAGACACAGACCGATTGTTGCTACCGCACAATGAGGCATTGGTAATTTATTTAAATGTGATACACTTTAAAATCAAACGTGTTCTAGTGTTTCCAGGAAGTTCGGAAATTATCATACAATAGAAGGTATTGGAGCAAGCTAAACTCACTGGAAGCATCATTCCGGCCCTAAAACTCCTCGTCAGATTTAACCTTGTGAGCGTGACAACTCGATGAGAGATTTTGTTGCCCACGAACGTTGAAGGGATGATGAAAATGACTCTTTCTGAAGTGGTTGATGGTGACATGGGATATAATATTATTCTGGGAAGACCATGGTTGCACTAGATGAGAACTGTTCCGTCAACGTATCATCATCTACTGAAATTTCCAACTCTCAAAGGAATTAAACAGATAAAGGGAGACCAACCGGATGCAAGGGAGATGAATGCGATTTTGATCTTCGGTAAAAAGGGAAGGAACACGCGGCGTAGCAACTACAGGAATCGGCGCCCGCTCCCGAATCGAATGAGGTTAGCGTAGGGGTAGAGGCGTCAGAATCTTATCAGGTGCCAAGGTATTTCTAGGTACCAGAAGAGACACATGCAACAAAATCCATAGCGGAAAAGCTCGAGAAAGTTGCATTGTTTGAAGAGTTCTTAGAAAGGGAATTCAACTTGGGGACATGATTGCACACCGAGCTCAAGTCTGGCTTTATTGAATTTCTTAAATTTAACGCTGATTGTTTTGCTTGGTCGCATGCGGACATGACATGTATCCCAACTGAGGTGGCCATACACAAGCTAGGTTTGGATCCTAACATCCCTTCGGTAAGACAAAATAAACGCCCTATTACGGAGGCCGGAAACAAATTCATCAAAAAAAATAAAATTCGCTTACTCGATATCAGTTCGATCCGAAAGGTAAAGTATCCACACTAGCTAGCTAATGTAGCAGTAGTTCCTAAGAAGAACAATAAATTTTGCATCTGTGTAGATTATAAAGAGTTTACTAAGGCATTCCCAAAAGACTCATTCCCACTACCAAACATCGATCAAATGATTGATTCTATGTCCAGGCACGAGTTAATGAGTTTCTCGATGCTTATTCTGGGTACAACCAGATTAAGATGAACCCGGAGGATTAGGAAAAGACTTTGTTTATAACGAATTTTGGTACATATTGCTAAAATATGATGCCCTTCGGGTTGAAGAACGCCGAAGCCAATTATCAGCGGCTCATAAACAAGATGTTTGAAAAACAAATAGGGAAAACTATGGAAGTTTATATAGACGATATGATCGTTAAATTTTTGAATGCAGGTGATCACCTTAAGCATTTACAAGAAACTTTGACATCCTAAGGAAGCAAAAAATGAAGCTTAACCATGAGAAGTGCGCGTTCGGGGTCAGCTACGATAAGTTCCTAGGATATATGGTATCACAAAGGGGGATCGAGGTAAACCCCGATAAGATCAACGCCATCGAAGACATTCCGGATCAGCTATCAAGCGTGAAAGAAGTCCAACAGCTAACGGGGAGATTGTACGCTTTGAGCATATTCGTTTCTCAATCATCAGAGAAAGTCCACCGTTTCTTTGCATTTCTCAAAATGAAAAACAACTTTGAATGAACCCCAGAATGCCAACAGGCTTTGAGAGATTTGAAAAGGTACTTGTCAAGCCCTCCATTACTTTCAAAATCGAAGGAAGGTGAAATACTGTTGGTCTACCTCGCAGTCTCAGAAGTAGAGGAAAGTGCAGTTTTGGTTAGATATGATAAAAGTACGGAATCTCTAATTTATTACGTTAGTAAAATTTTAACAGGAGCATAAACTCGCTACCCGCACTTGGAAATGTTGTCCTTAGCTCTCGTAGTCGCCGCTCAGAAGTTGAGACCCTACTTACAATGCCACCCAATAGCTGTGGTGACCATATTTCTCATGCGGAATATCCTTCACAAACCCGAACTCTCGGGTAGGCTGGCCAAATGGGCCATCAAAAAGAGTGAATTCGACATAGAATATAAACCAAGGACTACAATTAAGTGACATGTCTTGGCTAACTTTATGGACGATTTCAATACGGAATTGCTACCTCTAGCAACCAAAGAGGCATTCATGATGTCATAATCGACATAAAGAGTTTGGGCCTAATTCACACACTAAGCCTCCAACGTAAAAGGGTCTGGGATCGGCATAGTATTAACCACACCTTCGGGAAAAACCTTAAGACAAGACATCAGAATGGTCCCTTTAAATAACAATGAAGCAGAGTACGAGGCTTTGATTGTAGGACACGAACTGGCCCGGGGACTAGATTCCTATGTCATAGAAATCAAGCGTGACTCACAACTGGTGGTACATTAGGATTTCGGGATCTTTGAAACCAAATAAGAGTGCATGCAACAATACGTGGTGAAGGTCCAGTCTCGACCGGCTCTATTACGAGAGTGGTCGATTACTCTCATCCCGGGGGAAATGAAGGGATCATCAAATCAAATCGCCTTGATATATTTCTTATTTCATATCGATTCCTGTAACAAAGGAACAATTGGAATAGATGATTACAATCCGGGATGGTAGTACAACTGTTGCACTCGGTCCTAGATGCAGATAGCTATTATGAGGGAAATACTACTAATTTGGTATGGGACTGGAGGAATGAGATCATTGATTATCTCGAGCACGGGAAATTTCCCAAAGATTCCAATACGTCTCGGGCGCTATGTGTCAAAGTAACACGATATAGATTTAAAGGAGGACAATTGTACAAACAATCTTTCCAAGGCCTTCTGGCCCGATGTTTGGGAACATGTGAAGCAAATTATGTTATGTGAGAGGTCCACGAAGGGATATGCAGAAACCATTCGGGCATAGATTCCTTAGTGTTAAAACTGGTAATGGCAGGATATTATTGGCCCAGCATGTAACTAGATTCCAAAACCTTCGTACAAAAATGCAATAAGTGCCAACGCAACACACCTCTAGTACATCAACCGGCGGAACCACTACATTTAGTCCTATCACCGTGGTTGTTCATGAAGTGGGGGATTGACATCGTTGGACCGCTGCCGCCAGCTCCCGGTAAGGTAAGATTTATTTTAATTTTAACTGATTATTTTTCTAAGTGGGTGAAAGCAGGTCCTTATCAAAATATTGGCGAACACGAAGTAGTGGATTTCTTGTGGAAAAACATAATCAGCAGGTTCGGAATACCAAAAGATATAGCATACGGCAATGAGCAGCAATTTATCGGTGCAGAGATTACAAAGTTCCTTAAAGATTTTAAAATAAAGAGGATCACATCTTCACCCTATCATCCGAGCATAAATGGTCAAGCAGAGTCAACGAACAAAGTGATCATACAAAACCTCAAGAAAAGGTTGGATGCGGCAAAAGGTAAATGGCCCGAGGAACTACTCTGCGTTTTATGGGCATACGGAACGACAACCAAATCGAGCACCGGGGAAACTCCCTTTTCTCTTGTGTACGAAGTAGAAGCCTTAATTCCAGTGGAAGTAGGGGATCCTACCTTAAGGTATTTACAGGCAAGCAAAGAAGCAAACAATAAAACGATGCTGGTCAACGTGGAGTTACCTGACAAACATCGTTTCTACTGGAAGTATGCGCTGCACTCTTTTTCCCTTCATCCAGTTTTTGTCCCAATTGGGTTTTTCTGGCAAGGTTTTTAACAAGGTAGCAATGGAAAACATACTACGAAGAAAGTTTCAATGGCAGCAATAAAATATTTAATAGCAAGGCACACAAGTGAAGAACCACTCCGGATCGGTTAGATAATCTTTGTCTCTATAGCAAAATTCCCACCGGGAAAATAAGTTTGCTATATAGCAAAGGTTACCCGACCATTCACAAGTGCAAACCATTAGAGGATTGTTAGATTGCCCTTTTTTCGATAGCATAAATTCCTAAGGGGAAGCAAAATTTGTTACCGAGTGGAGGGTTGTCTAGCAATTCATTAGTGGGATCCTCGAAGATGCAAGATTCCCAGTGTTCCAATTCGCATTCTTCACATTTGAACACTAGGGGGGTGAAATAAGAATGTAGAAACAATGACTGCCACGTCGACCGGAGCACGAAAACCGATAACATAATTATATCATCGGGACCGGGGACTGTGTGGCCAGTCCCATAGAAACAAGTTGTACAAATTAGCCACAATAAATGGCAATTTCTCTTTAACATAACGAATGCTTATGTATTTTTTGAAAACGAAAGGAATAAAGTAAAGTACTTTTATTTTCCATATTGTTTCCAGTCTGATCGATAAATTGATGTTATCATTTGAAAGTTAAACAAGTACTTCAAATGCTAGTGGCGTAATAAATAAAAGGCGTCCTCTTCAAGATCACTATAAACATAAGAGGGCCCTCTCTTATGAAAACCCTCATGTCAAAGGGTTGATTTCGGAAGAACTTATGCCCCGAATCAAAATTCTTTCGGGGAAACATACACCCAAGGCGTCACATAATAAGACACAAACAGTAAAACTTTCGCAAACATCTTAAGCTAAAATAAGAGAATGCAAAGATTAAAATTTGCATAAATGTTAAAACTAAAGAAAAACTCAAATAATACTTGAGAAAACAATATGTTTTTATTTACAATAACATTCCAAAATGGAACAGATACAAAAGTTGGAAAAATAAAATAAAATCTAAATTGTTGTATCTCCGGAACCCGGAGGAAGAGAAGTGTCCGCGCCCCTAGGGTAAGTGGATAGATCCGCTGATGGCTCGACTTTTTGGCCCTCAACATTTTCGCTTTCAACATCTTCGCCTTCCGCTTCCTCTTCAATTCCCGAGTTTCAGAACCAGAACCGGAAGAACCAGAAGCATTAGGCTCTACCAGGAGACCATTTGTAGTAGCTAACTCAAGCTCACAGGCCTTAGCAATTTTAGCATCAAAGTCAATGATACCGGATTCTGGATGGTTAATAGATCAAATTTGGATGTGAAGCATTTGCTGCGATTCTGCCTTCTGGTGCATTCGCACCTGTAGAATTTTGCTTGTAGGTGTGAGCTCGCAGAAATGAGCGGGCGAGTGTAGAAGAGGGGCTGAAGAGAGTGGCGAGTGGTCGCAGGTGCGACGAGGAGGTCGCAGAAGTGGTGTCTCTTATGCGTAAGAGAGCTTGGGGAGGCCGGTCCGCAGAAGCGGACAAGTTTGCGTAGATGCGCATACACAGAAGCGGTATTTGCGACCACAAAAGTGTTTGGTCAGTGTCAGTGATTGTTTGTAGATGCGATAGGATGACAGCAAAAGCGACACCACAAAAGCGGCTAAATGAATCGCAGAAGCGGTTTAACTAGGCACAAAAGGGGATTTTTGAGGGTTTGATTTCATTATCCATTTTTGGACCTAGAGAGCTTGGTTTGTGGTGATAGTTCAGGAGATTTTCAGAGGAAACATTTGGGTAAATATTCTACACTCATATTTTATTAGTATCCACTAATCTATCAATAATTTCTTCATTTAATTAAGGATTTGGGTTGAAAAATTTGGTGATAAATAGTGAAAGTTCTTAGACCAAATTTGTGGATTTGGAAATGCCAAATGTGGTCGGATTTGAGTAATTCTTGTATGGCTGGACTCATGATTGAATGCCTGTTCGCAATTTATAATTTTGGTCGGGTTCTGAGATGTGGGCCCGGGTAGACTTTTTGGAGTGATTTTTTAATTCTTCGCTAAAGTCGTAGATTTACTATTTAAATTAGTTTCTTATAGTTATATTTATAGTATGTAATTGTTTTGGCTAGATTCGAGTCGATCAGAGTTGGAAAGTCGATGGAAAGGCATTCTTACTGATTGGTTGAGTGATATCTGAGGTAAGTGACTTGTCTAACCTTGGGGGGGGG
>AWOL01S0010782.1:0-49757 GCA_000715115.1 Nicotiana otophora | reverse complement strand
GAGGTAAGTGACTTGTCTAACCTGGGGGGGGGGGGGAGGAACTCCCCTTAGGTTTGGTACTGTTATGGTATTCTTGATAGGCCAAACATGATCACCTCGGGTTAAATATTAAAAATCCGGTTCTTGCTAAGTAGTTTCCTTTTTAACTCCTTGACTGAGTTACTCTAGCATGTGTAGTCATCATGTTTATCCTAATGTCGCATGTCTACGTGTTTTATCTAGTACTTGCAATTTGTGCAACATGCTTAGTTTGATTTCCTGATTCTTTGATCCTGTATTTAGTCTTTAACTTTAGGATTCCTTGTTGTATTTTCATTGTCCCATCAGTTACTTTTGCATATTTACTTTTGGGACTACGAGGCGGTACCTCAGAAGCACCCCCTGTTATGTATTTACTTTTAGGACTATGAGGCGATACCTCGGGAGTGCCCCTATTGCATATTTACATTTGGAACTACTAGGCGGTACCTCGGGAGCGCTCATGTTCTGTATTTACTTTTGGGACTACGAGGCGGTACCTCGGGAGCCCCCCTGTTGTCTACCTCTATTTGCTGTGTTTTTATCTTTGTGTAATTTCTCATTGTTCATTTCTCAGTCATTTTATTACATTATTATATCTTCTGCCCTGTTTCCAATTATTTCCAGTAGGGCACTGACCTGACCTTGTCACTACTTTACTGAGGTTAGGCTTGGCACTTACTCGGTTTCGTTGTGGTGTACTCATACTACGCTTCTGCACATCTTTTTGTGCAGATCAAGGTGCATTTTACCAGCTCCGATATTAGTGTGATGTGCTGCTGCTTGGAGACTTCAAGGTACACCTGCCCATAACCGTGCCTCAGAGTCCTCTTGAATTCCGTTCATCTCAATTTCTTTATATTTTGATAGGCAGCGATGTATAGGATTGTTCGGTACTGTACTTAAAGCTTGTGACTTATATATCACCAGGTTTTATGAAATTGTTGTGATGCTCATAGACTCCTTTATGAAATTGTTATGATGTTCAAGTTGTAATCATTTATTTAATGTGTCCGCGTATGGTTTAGGCTTACCTAGTCTTAGAGACTAGGTGTAGTCACGATATCCCACGGAGGAAAATTGGGGTCGTGACAAGTTGGTATCAGAGCTCTAGGTTCATAGGTGTTATGAGTCACAAGCAGGTTTAGTAGAGTCTCGCAGATTGGTACAAAGACGTTTGTACTTATCTTCAGGAGGCTATGGAACTATTAGGAAAAGCTTCACTTCTTTGATTCGTTATCGTGCGAGATTTTGACTTCCGATTCTAAATTTTTGTCTTTTTATTCTCTCACAGATGGTGAGGACCTGTATAACTGGATCAGATGACCAGACTCTCGCACCCCCCCCCCCCGCCAGAGTCGCGAGAGGCCGGGGCCGGGGTAAAGCCCGAGGACATCCACGTAGTGTAGCCAGAGCACCCGCATGAACTTCTACATAGGAGTCACCAGTAGTTCAAGTTGGAAGGAAGGCACCTGAGACGCATGTTACTGCACCAGCCCTTCAGGAGAATCTCGCCCAGGTTTTGAGCATGTTCAGCACGTTGGCTCAGGCAGGGTTGATACCACTTGCTCCTGCCACATCTCAAGCCAAGGGAGGAGCACAGACTCCCGCCGCCTGTATATCAAAGTAACGGGTCCAGGTCGACCGGGACCCTGAGGTCATACCGATGCAACCGATAGCTCAAGTTCAGCCTAAGGTTAGGGCAACAGTTTCTAAGGGACAATTGTTTCTGAGGTACAAGAAGTACCACCCTCCTACTTTCAGTGGCCTGGCGTCAGAGGATGCCTAGGATTTTCTTGAGGAGTGCCATTGTATCCTTGATAAGTGGGGATTTTGAATACTTATTAGCACCTTTTAGCTTTTGTTTTAGTCTAAAAGTATTGAATTGTGTTCCCAAAACTAATAAAATTGTGCAAAATTGCAGGAATGCCAGAAGTTGGGCTCCCTAGGTGAAATCTGACTAAAAAAGGAGCAGTCTAAGCACAAGGAAATAAAGGGCACAGAAGCACACAATGTGCGGTCTGCATAAGGAATTTTGTGATCGCAGAAGAAATTGCGGACCGCAAAATTCAATCTGCTGCCGCAAACAAATAAGGAAAAAATAGCAGACAATTGTGCAAATTCATGTGCGGTCCACAAAAGCTGGGCTAAGGGTCAGGTAAGAGATTATGCAAAAATACCAAGCCATTGCCTTGCAGCCGCAATCCTAATATTACGGACCGCAGAAGAGTGCCTTGCAGTTGTAGTTCTTAATCTGCCGACCGCAAAAAAGTTGCCTTGCGCCCGCAGTTAAAAAATATGCCGCAACAGAACTCCGACCCCTTCCAGATGAAGCAATCTACGGATCACGCATGGAATTAAGCAGCCGCACAACGTCTTAAGGGGTATTTGTGTCCGAGCTTTTCAGGCTTATATAAATAGATGAGCTTCACAAAATTAGGTCAAGTTTGAACCTCTAAAATTACTGTAGCCATTTATCTTTGCTATTTTAGGATGTTTTACTTTGTTTTGGTGTATTTACAATAGATTTAATCACTTTAAGCTTTCATTATGACTTTAATTAGTCTTTCTTCTCTATTTTCTTCAAACCCAATTATGAGTAGCTAAATTTTTACTAGAGTTTTGACCCAACCCTAGTGTGTAAACCTTATGGGTACCTAATTTAGTACTTGTTTATGATTGGGTGTTTATTATTTAGCTAAGTTCATGCTTTAATTGAGGAATTAATGGTTGCAAATATCAGTTCATGCCTATTTGACTTAGTCTCTATTTGGTAAAGAAAGACTTAGTATAGGATAACTTAGCTAACAAGGAATTGGGTCAATTGAGAAATTGATTAATCAAATTAAAGGGTTCAACCTAGAGATAGTAATAACCCGACTTGAGCTCTTATCAATTGTTTTGGGTGATACCCATTTGGTTTTGAGAAAGCAAAATTAGGCAAAACCACTCTCTGACCGAGAGGTACTGACTCGGTAAATTAGAGTTGATAGCTATAATACAAGCCAATCAACGAAACAAGCATTAAAGTCTTTAACCCATTAGGCAAATACCTAGGTAATGGTCACAGTCCTAGGCTTTTTATCCATTTGGAAATACCTTAAAAATAATTTTCTCTAGTGTTCTTTCTTTGTTTTGCAACAAATAGAGTACAAATTACAAATATAAAACAAACCTTATTGTGGAAGTGCAATATAGATAATCCAATCACTCACAGTGAAATATGTACCCCTAACTCCTATCTTAGCTCCCTGTGGATTCGATCCTGACTCTTAGTTGGGTTTCTATTATTGTAAGCGACCATTTCATACCTCTTTTAAGATGTGGTTTGGACGTGATAAATCATCCATACTATGGGTGTTGCAGAATCTAGTGGGGTTTCTTTCACTACGTTCCAGTTTAGAGGAACGACCTATCAGTGGTGGCGAGCATATGAGTTGGGTAGTTTGGCCGAGACAACTTCACTCACTTGGACTAAGTTCTTAGATATGTTCTTGAGAAAGTATGTCCCCTAGAGTCTCAGAGATACATGGCGCGCAGAGTTTGAGCAGTTGCGTCATGGTTCTATGACCGTGTTAGAGTATGCGGTATGATACAGTGATTTGGCCAGGCATGCACCATCCTTTATTGCTACTGTTCGAGAGCGGGTTCATCAATATTTTGAGGGGCTCAGCCCCAGTATCAAATTTAGCATGGCTTGAGAGTTGGAGATGGACATCGCATACCATCAGATAGTGGGGATTGCTAGGATATTAGAGGGTATGTTGAATCAGGAGAGGGAGGAGAGAGAGAGGACAAAAGGTCTCCATAGTCTGGCACATATAGTGGTACTCGTTCCCCAGCTTCAGTTTGTCAGGGTAGGGGCTATGTGGATTGCCCTCTTCATTCAGCAGTTTTAGTCGTCAGTGGTGCTCCGACCACTCCTAGGCCCCATGCTCCTTATTATGTACCGCCATTGTCTAGTGTACCTCTTACATGGGGTGCTTTTAGCAGTCATTCCAACCAATCAGGACCGAGCCTGCCACAACAGCCACGTCCTCCGAGAGCTTATTTTGAGTATGAGGACACTCGTCATGTGGTGAGGGATTGCCCCAGACTCAGGAGGGGTGCACCTCCACCAACCACTCAGGAACAACGTGCTCCACCAGGTCCTCAGGCTATAGTTACAGCACCAACTACCAATCCAGCTGCACAACTAGCTCGAGGTGGAGGTTGGATAAGTAGAGGTCGCCCTAGAAGGGGAGGCCAGGCTAGATATTATGCCATTCCTAGTAGGACGGAGGCAGTTGCATCTGATTCTATCATCAGAGGTATTGTTCCGGTCTGTCAGAGAATTGTATCAGTCTTATTTGATCCAGGCTCCACTTATTCCTATGTGTCAACTTATTTTTCTCTGTATTTGGGTGTATCCCGTGATTCTCTGAGTTCTTTTGTCTATGAGTCTACATCCATTGGTGATTCTATTATTGTTGATCATATGTATTAGTCGTGTTTGGTTGTTGTTAGTAGTTTTGAGACCATAGCTGATTTATTATTACTTAGTATAGTGGATTGCAATGTTATTTTGGGCATGGACTGGTTGTTTCCTTATCACGCTACCCTTGATTGTCACGCCAAGATGGTGACGTTGGCTATTCCATGTCTACCATGGCTAGAGTGGAGAGGTACCTTAGATTATGTATCTAGCAGGATGGTCTCATTTCTAAAGGCTTAGCGGATGGTTGAGAAAGGGTGTGATGCATATCTAACATATATGAGGGATGTTAGTGTTGACACTCATAACGTCGAGTCAGTTCCAGTAGTGAGGTATTATATATACGTATTTCTGGTGGATCTTTCGTGTATGCCGCCCGACAGAGATATAGACTTTGGCATTGATTTGTTATCGGGCACTCAGTCTATTTCTATTCCACCCTATCGTATGGCCCCAATGTAGTTGAAAGAATTAAAGGAATAGTTGCAAGAGTAGCTCAATAAGGGCTTCATTCGGCCAAGTGTGTCGCCTTGGGGTGATCCTATCTTGTTTATAAAGAAGAATGGTGGCTCGATACGAATGTCTATTGATTATCACCAGTTGAACAAGGTTACAGTGAAGAACATATATCCATTTCCACGTATTGGTGGCCTATTATTTTAGCTTCGCGGTGCTAGAGTGTTCTCTAAGATTGACTTTAGTTAAAGCTATCATCAATTGAAGATTCGGGATCCAGATATCCCGAATACTACTTTCAGGACTCGGTATGGTGATTACGAGTTCCTTGTGATGTCTTTTGGGCTAACCAATGCTCCAACAGCATTCATCCACATGATGAACAGTTTATTTCAGCCCTATTTTTACTCATTTATCATTGTGTTTATTGATGACATTCTGGCGTAATCCCGGAGCCGGAAGGATCATGAGCAGCACCTGAGGAATGTGCTTCATACAGTTAAAGAAAAGAAGTTGTATGCAAAATTTTTGAAGTGTGAATTCTAGCTAGAGTCAGTGGCATTTTTGGGTCATGTAGTATCGAGTGAGGGGATCAAGGTAAATCTGAAGAAGATTGAAGCAGTCAGAGTTGGCCCACGCCATCCTCAGCTACGGAGATCCGTAGTTTTCTTGGCTTGGCGGGGTATTACCGTCGATTTCTATAGGGTTTCTCATCTATTCCAGCACCAATGACCAGATTGACCCAGAAGAGTGCTCTTCTTAGGTGGACCGAGGAGTGTGAGGAGAGCATTCAAAAGCTCAAGATTTCTTTGACTACAACCCCAGTATTGGTGTTGCCTACTAGTTCGGGGTCCTATACAGTGTATTGTAATGCGTCGCTCATCGCTCTAGACTCGGTGTTAATGTAGGATGGTAGGGTGATTGCCTACGCATCTAGACAACTAAAGGTTCATGAGAAGAACTATTCTGTCCACAATCTCGAGTTAGCAGCTATTGTTCATGCCTTGAAGATCTGGCGGCACTATTTGTATGGTGTCCTTTATGAGGTCTACACCGATCACCGGAATCTACAACATCTGTTTAAATAGAAGGATCTTAACTTGAAGCAGCGGAGATGGTTGGAGTTGCTTAAGGATTATGACATCATCATTCTCTATCATCCCGGGAAGGCCAATGTGGTGGACGATGCCTTGAGTCGCAAGGTGGAGAGTTTGGGCAGTTTAGCATATCTACCAGTAGCAGAGAGGACTTTAGCCTTGGATGTTCAGGCCTTGGCCAACCAATTTGTCAGATTGGACGTTTCCAAGCCGAGAAGGGTTTTGGATTGTATGGTTTCTCAGTCTTCTCTTTATGATCGTATTAGAGAGCGTCAGTATGACAACCCCCATATGCTTGTCCTTAAGGACAAGGTTCAGCACGGTGATGTCAAGGAAGTCACTATTGGAGATGATAGTGTATTACGGATGCAGGGCAGGCTATGTGTGCCTAATATAGATGGCCTGCGTGAGTTGATTTTATAGGAGGCTCACAGTTTGAGGTACTCCATTCATCCAGGTGCCGTGAAGATGTATCAAGACTTGAGGCATCACTATTAGTGGAGGCAGATGAAGAAAGACATAGTGGAGTATGCAGCTCGCTGCTTAAATTGTTAGTAGGTGAAGTATGAGCATCAGCGTCCAGGTGGACTGCTTCAGAAGCTTGAGATTTCATAGTGGAAATGGGAGCGAATCACTATGGATTTCGTTGTTGGGCTTCCATGGACTTAGAGAAAATTCGATGCAGTTTGGGTGATTGTGGATAGACTGACCAAGTCATCCCATTTCATTCCTGTGGTTACTACTTACTCTTCGGAGCAGCTGGCACAAGTTTACATTCGCGAGATTGTCAGGCTTCATGGTATGCCGGTATCTATCATCTCTGACCGTGGTACACAGTTTATATCATGGTTCTTGAGAGCCATACAATATGAGTTGGGTACTCGGGTGGATTTGAGTATAACATTTCACCCTTAGACGAACGAACAGTCCGAGAGCACTATTCAGATATTGAGGATATGCTTAATGCGTGTATGATAGATTTTGGGGGTTCTTGGAATCAGTTCTTGCCAGCTGCGTAGTTTTCCTACAACAACAATTGTCAAAAGAGCATTTAGATGGCCCTGTATGAGGCTTTATATGGTAGATGGTGTTGGTCTCTAGTGGGTTGGGTTGAGCCGGGTGAGGCTAGGCTATTGGGTACAGATTTGGTTCAAGATGCTTTGGAAAAGGTTAAATTGATTCAGGATCAACTTCCTATAGGCCAATCAAGGCAAAAGGGTTATGCATATCGAAAAGTTCGCAACGCTGTATTCATGGTTGGGGAGTGGGTATTGCTCCGGGTTTCGCCCATGAAAGGTGTTATGAGGTTTGGGAAGAAGGGCAAGTTGAGCCCTACGTACATCAGGCCTTTCAAGTTTCTTGAGAGGGTTGGAGAGGTGGCTTACAGACTTTCACTACCACCTAATCTCTCTGCAGTTCATCCAGTATTCCTTGTTTCCATGCTCCGGAAGTATCACGGCAATCCGTCTCATGTGTTAGACTTCACCTCAGCCCAGTTGGACAAGGATCTATCTTACGTGGAGGAATCGGTGGCCATGTTTGATAGGCAGGTTCGAAAGTTGAGGTCAAAGAACATCGCGTCAGTGAAGGTTCAGTGGAGGGGTCATACGATCGAGGAGGCGACTTGGGAGACGGAGCATGATATGCGCACCCGTTATCCTCATCTTTTCACCACTTCAAGTATGTCTCTATACTCGTTCAAGGACAAATATTTGTTTTAAGAAAGGGATGATGTAACGACCCGACTGGTCGTTTTGAGATTATTAGCCCCGAACCTCTATTTATTTCTCCCTTTATTTCATTCTGTGGTTACGTGACTTACCGGGAGGGTTGATTTCACAGTGAAATGGGACATGTAGTTTCTAATATAAAAGTTTAAGTCGTAAGAATTGACCATAGTTCGAATTGTGTGAAAATGACTCTGGAATAGAGTTTTGACGGTTCCAATAGCCTCGTATGGTGAATCTTTATCTTAGGAGCATGTTCGGATGTTGATTTGGAGGTCTGTAGGTCATTTCGGCGTAAAT
The DNA here is from genome assembly GCA_000715115.1 of Nicotiana otophora. Taxonomy (NCBI): domain Eukaryota; kingdom Viridiplantae; phylum Streptophyta; class Magnoliopsida; order Solanales; family Solanaceae; genus Nicotiana; species Nicotiana otophora. The sequence continues at coordinate 41,685 of AWOL01S0010782.1, read as the reverse complement.
TAGCGAAAGTTGGAAAAATTGGATGATTTTTGGAAAGTTTGACCAAAAGTGAAATTTTTGATATCGGGGTTGGATTCCAATTCCGGAAGTGAGAGTAAGTCTATAATGTCAATTATGACTTGTGTGCAAAATTTGAGGTCAATCGAACTTGATTTGATAGGTTTCGACATCGAATATAGAAGTTGGAAGTTCTACAGTTCATTAGGCATGAACCGATGTGTAATTCATGTTTCTATGTTGTTTGATATGATTTGAAGGCTCGACTAAGTTTGTATGATGTTTTAGGACTGGTTAGTATATTTGGTTTAGGTCCCGAGGCCTCGGGTTGATTTCGGATGATTAACGGATCAAATTTGGACTTGAAGCATTTGCTGGGATCCTACCTTATGGTGCATTCGCACCTGCGGAATTTTGCTTGCAGAAGCGAGAAGGTGAGCACAGAAGCGGGGCTGAATATGGTGGCTAGTGGTTGCATGTGCAATGAGGAGGTCGCACAAGCGAAGGAGAGCTTGGGGACGCCGGTCCACAGAAGCGGACGAGTTTGCGCAGATGCGCACCCGCAGAAGCGGGATTTGCGACTGTAGAAGCAGTTGGTCTACATCAGTTATTTTCTGCAGATGTGGTTGGCTGACCGCAAAATCGGCTAAATGAATCGCAGAAGCGGTTTAACTGGGCAGAAAAGGGGATTTTTGAGGGTTTTATTTCATTATCCATTTTGGACCTAGAGAGCTCGGTTTGTGGCGATATTTCGGTAGATTTTCAAAGGAAACATTTGGGTACGTATTCTACACTCATTTTTATTAGTATCCACGAATCAATCATTAATTTCTTCATTTAATTAAGGATTTGGGTTGAGGAATTTGGTTGAAAATGGTGAAAGTTCTTAGACCGAATTTTTGGTTTTTGAAAGGTCAAATGAGGTCGGATTTGAGTAATTATTGTATGGTTGGACTCGTTATCTAATGGGTGTTCGGAATTTATAATTTTTGATGGGTTCCGAGATGTGAGCCCGGGTCGACCTTTTGGAGTGAATTTTCAATACTTTGCAAAAGTCGTAGATTTATTATTTAAAATAGTTTCTTATAGTTATATTTATAGTATGTAATTGTTTTGGCTAGATTCGAGCCGATCGGAATTGGAAAGTCGAGGGAAAGGCATTCTTATTGATTGATTGAGCGAGATTTGAGGTAAGTGACTTGTTTAACCTTATGTGGGGGAAACTTCTCTTAGGTTTGGTACTGTTATGGTATTTGCAATACGTGAAGGCCATGTACGCGAGGTGGCGAGTGCGTACTCAGGTTAAATATTAAAACTCTAGTTCTTGCTAAGTAGTTTCCTTTTTAATTCCTTGACTGAGTTACTCTAGCATGTATAGTCATCATATTTAGCCTAATTTCGCATGTCTACGTGTTTTATCTCTTACTTGCAATTTGTACAACATGCTTAGTTGGATGTCCTGCTTCCTTGATCCTGTATTCAGTCTTTAACTTTAGGATTCCTTGATGTAATTTCATTGTCCCATCGGTTACTATTGCATATTTACTTTTGGGAGTACGAGGCGATACATCGGGAGCCCCCCTGTTGTGTATTTTCTTTTGGGACTACGAGGTGATACCTCGGGAGTGCTCATGTTGTATATTTACTTTTGGAACTATGAGACGGTACCTCGGGAGCGCTCATGTTCTGTATTTACTTTCAGGACTACAAGGCGGTACCTCGGGAGCTCCCCTATTGTCTACCTCTATTTTATGTGTTGTTATCTTTCTTCAATTTTTCATTGTTCACTTCTCAGTCATTTCATTACATTATTATATCTTCTGCCTTGTTTCCTATTATTTTCAATAGGGCCCTGACCTAACCTCGTCACTACTCTACTGAGGTTAGGCTTGGCATTTACTAGGTACTGTTGTGGTGTACTCATACTACGCTTATGTACATGTCTTTGTGCAGATCCAGGTGCATCTTACCAGCCTCGATATTAATTCACTTTGTTACTACTTAGAAACTTCAAGGTACTCCTGCGCGCGACCGCAAGCCTCGGAGTCTCCTTCTATTCCGTTTTTCTCTTATTTATATATATATATGTTGATAGATAGCGATGTATAGGATTATTCAATATTGTACTTAAAGTTTGTGACTTATATTTCACCAGGTTTTGGGATTTTATGTATTGAGTTTTGGTAGATTCCTTTATGAAATTGTTGAGATGTTTAAGTTTTAATCTCTTATTTAATATTTTGCGTATTGTTTAGGTTTACCTAGTCTTAGAGACTAGTTGTCATCACGATATCCCAGGAAGCTAAATTGGGATCGTGACAATGGTAGACCATCCTGTCCAGTCTTCCAAATGGTGATTGGTGGATCTCTATTATCACACCAGGTGAAGATAGTGCAATGAAGCCGGTATCTTAAAGGCCATATTCATTAACGCACTCGATAAAGTCCAAGTTCTCATCGATTCTTTGGCACCTACCTCCTTTCTTTAAATCACTTGAAGTTACCATATTGAAGTATTCAATAACCACCCCAAGGTTCCTGGATATTCTTAAATAGGGTTTTCATGTCTGTCCATAGTTCCATTCTAAGGTCTTCTGTGCATTTTGCATAGACCACAGTAAGGAAGAAGCCAGGATCATTATTATGAGTGACTCTAAGGTGAACGTGTTGATCCTTATCCATAATAATATCTGGAGTAATAGCTTTGCATCACGAGATCCAAATTTTATAGGAATAATAATGGAAGCCATACTGTATACGAAGTCTTCTTTTGAATTTCTCTAATTTGCTTCTATCGACCATCGGTTCCTGAAGAAAGATAAGGGGGAGGTGAAATTGTTTCTTATTAGTTTGAAATCTTTCTAGAGATCCCTTGGACCCTATCCCTGTAATTTTCCACGAGATTGTGTTAATCATTGGAAACATTGGGGGATAAGGTTGTTTGATCATCCTTGTGATAAGTTGATTTATTGGTTTTGAATAAATGGCCTCCACTAGTGTTCTGGTTGTTTCTAGGGAAAAGATTGTTGTGTTTTGTGATATTTTGAGCATTCTTCATGATAGTATCTCCTGGTTCCTCGAATTCTCCATCACAATTTGAGGTATTATTGGTCTCAGCAAAACAGTCTATGACTATATCTTGATATCTGATAACCCCTTCCATGACCTCCATCTTTTGCTCTTGTTTATTCTTTATGGGTGGTTCCTTGTGGTTATGGATTCCCGGGTCCGGTGGGGATGGCCTCAGTTCCTAGTTAAGAGCTAAATTTTCAAGGATGGAACCACTAATTTCATGTTCTAAATCTTCTTTCCTTTCCCTTTGCTACTATGTTCCTCTGGTCTCTTGACTTGAGAGATATTTAGAGCTGGCCAATTTGTTGTACTACTGATCCTATTACTCTGACCCTATATCATAACACTTTACTGAAAGGTATTCTCACGGATAGAGATCTTGTTCTTAATTTGTTTTCTCCTTTTGTCAATTCATTTGGCTTGTTTCTCATTCACACAGAAAAAATTAGCCATGGCATCTTGTAAAGATTCCTCCACAAAATTGGAACTTGAAGAGGGACCTCCTTTTTCCATTTTCACACTAAGCTTTGCTTGTTTCTTATTTGCCTTTTCCTTCTCCTTTGTATCTTGAGCTTTGTCACATCTGGTGATTCTAGGGGGTTGTTATGGTATCGCCTCCAATGTTTAGTCTTCTTTTTCAACTCCATGGTATAGTGTATTCTCCATCTCAGCAGTCTCTACTGAATCTTTAAGATTGTAGAACATATTAGTTCCCCCACCAAGACTTTTGTTTTGGCTTTTTTTCTTGCTCCTATGCTGGTGATTTGTAGGGTGGAATTATTATCTGTAAATACAACTCCTTTGTACCCCTTTTCCATGCTTCTTCTATTCTCGAAATTATGCCACCCCTCATTAACACCAATTATGTTTTGTCTTATCTACGCCTCAACATATTTCATAGAGGCATTGGTGTTGGCATATTTAGTAAAGTCTTCACGTTGCTTTGGATAGTTGCCTTGGACACGAGATATAGCAATGTTAGTGTTGTCCCACTTGATTTGTCATTTTGGTATCCCATTGCCTCCCTGATTTCCCTGTTCATTCAGCCATAGGTTTCTGTTTGTTCCTATATCCTTTTTGATGTTCTGGGTGTAGGACCCTGCACCTCTCCTCATAATGTCCTTGTAGTTTACAATGGAAGCAGTATACAGGGATAATCCCATATTCAATGTTTTGTTCAAACCTTTCTAGTTCACCTCTTAGACAAGAGGGGTTGCTCTGATGGTAAGCAACCTCCACTTCCAACCAAGAGGTTGTGAGTTCGAGCCACCCCAAGAGCATGGTGGAGAGTTCTTGGAGGGAAGGATGTCGGGGGTCTATTGGAAACAGTCTCTCTACCTCATGGTAGGGGTAAGGTTTGCTTACACACTACCTTCCCCAGACCCTACTAGTGGGATTATACTGGGTTGTTGTTTCTAGTTCACCTCTTGAGTTCCTAATTTCAACAAAGACTTCTGTGATTAGAGGTTTGGCTAAATCAATTTCAGTCCTTATTTTAGCAGTGGTAGGTCTAGTTTTTGATAGAGTTTCTTTATCACAATAGGAGTGCCAACAATGGGACATAAGGCATCACATTCATAGTAGTGCCAGGTCTGGTAGGTTAATCCGGACTGGGGCCAACATGGGTTTTACATCAGGTTTGAAGTCAGGTGTGCATTTGACAATTCTTATATTGTTGTTCTCATCTAGATGTATGAAGTCTCTCGTATAAATTGCAGTGAAGTCCTCTTCAGCCTCCACATCGATGAAGACGCGTCTGAGGTCTTTAACCCCAATTTTCTAACTTCCTTTGACTTTGATAATTTTCGTAAATTGTGTTCTAATCCTTTCAATTGAGGGGCGAGTTAGAATGAACTTACCCACGATGGTCCATTTGCAGATATCTAGCTCATGTTCTTCTTTGGTCAAGACCACCACAACATTCCCATTCACAATCTCATGTTGTCTTGGTGTAATTTGACCCGACTTTTTGTGTGGTGATGAGCGCAAAACACAACATGAAATTAATGCTCGCTAGCCAAAGATTGTATATTTTAATTATTATCTCTACAGGGATTGAATTTAATCAATGTTCAAGTAATTTTAGCTTAAACACTGTTCAGGATTATTAACACTTTTATTGGAATGATTATGAACTAAAATTAACTATTAAAATTAAAGCAATTAACAATTGATCCCAGATAACTAGAGAGTAGAGCAATGGATTACTATCAAGACGAAGAATAAGATTTTTGACATGATAGGTGCAAGACTGCTATCCTGAATTTGACACTGTTATATTTCACTCTTAAGGTTCCATCAATTCTCACGAATTCAATAGGTGATTAGCTTATACTTCTGATTCAGATTCTTCTCTCGACTGAATCTAAATCTTTCAAATAAACTAATGTGAATTGCGGTAAAACATGCAAGCATATATTGGTAGGAATGATCTAAGAGAAACTTCTCGCGAATATTTCTCAATCTTAATTTAAACGATAATTCAAAAAGCTCTCTCGATTACTTCAATGAATCACCAAAATAAACTAAGGCATACACTGCAATAATATTCAATAAGATGTTCCTCTTTGGATTAAACACTATAAAGAGTAAAATCACGACTAATATTAAAACTTCTCCAGTAAATTCAAGCAATTAAATAGTAATCAAATCTATAAATAACACCCAAGTCACCAAATCATGTCAAACTCTATGGTAACTACTCCATAGATATAGAGAAAGTCATCACAAGTAGAGTTAAAGAACTAATCCAACGTTGCAATCCAAACTCGCATATTGAATTGGTAGAAGGAAGATGAAATCTTGTGTCTTGAAGCGTCTAATTATCTCCAAAAGCTCCCAAGGTCCAAAGTCCTCTAAAACGCGTTTCTAGTGTATGTATACTCTATAGGAACGGGTCCGGATTAAACTATTCTTTCCAAGCCGAAGTGGAAAATGTTGGGCACTATTTTGTACTAGCGCAACGACGGTGGAAAAGTTCAGAGACCAGGTTTTTTCCACTCTGCATGAATTTTGCACTAGCACCTTGTGTCCCGCGGCGCCCCCCATAACGTGGTAGTGCAATTTTCTCAGAGTAAATTTATTTTCTCACTTTTTAGTATCCAGACTTGGTCCTCGATCCCCGAATGTGATCCCGACGTAAGTTTTTGGGCTTCTACTAGGATTTCAAAGCTCCAAATAATCTATCTTAACTCCAAACTTGCTTCTCAACTCTAAATCACATCCTACATAGCATGACACACATTATAAGAACAAAGTACTAACAATTAGGTTTAAATACAATCAAAATGTAGTAATCAGAGTGCGAAATATAGTGTAAAATATGATTTTCTAGCCTACCATCATGTGGGTGGAGTCCCTATTAGCTAGGATTCCGGCATAAGAGGGTAGTTGAGCAAAATTGGGGTTCCCCTCTCTAAACGATGAAGAAATTGAGTATAGGGGATCGAGAGGTTTTGTCAACGGATACCCGTAGAGGTCAATTGAGATGGAGATGAGCTATTTTGCTGTGGAAACTAATTGTTATTGGCGAAAAGAATCTGTTATCAGTCGGTTAAATATGCAATTGTACGGGGAGAATTTTACATTGCGAGTTTAAGTAACATGGTGGAAGAGCTATTTACACAACACATAATGACTATTCCAACGAGAGCTGTCAAAACGGGCTAACCCAGCCCAAACCAGACCAAGCCACGCGGGTTTTTAATTTTGGTATGCTAGGGCGGGCTGGGCCGCCAACTAAATGGGCCTTAAAATAGCCAACCCAACCTAGCCCTAATAGAGTCGCGGGCTAGGGCAGGCTGGCCCTTGAACCTTTTAGAAAAAACAATTCTTTAAATCTTTAAATATTTATTTGTGACAATTCTTGTTTAGAGCGTACAAGAATCCTAACAAGAAATCTCATAATTGAAATGCAAATTCTCTGTATCTCTAGCTCTGCTTTTTCAACGTTACGTGGATATTTTTAAAATATTTTTTCTTCACTTTTCTTAGGTTCAGGATTGCTTTATAATTTTATGCATTAAGGGTTTTCAATTTAGGTTTAATATCATTTACTGATTTCATCATTATAATCCATAAATATTTTAAAATTCATGAAATTTGCTATTGTTGTCAATTTGTTTTGGTTATTAAACTTGAATGGGGATTATAGTTAATAGTTTTTTTTTTAGTTTTTCCTTTTTTATATATTAAATATTTAGATTTAAATTTAATTATATTTTGGCCCACGGGCCGGCCCAATCTCAAGGGCTAATGGGCTGACTTGGGCCGGGCTTATAAGCCTCAATTTTAAATGGGCTAAAAAAATTCAACCCAACTCTATCCAAGTAGTGGGCTGGGGGATGGCCACACGGGCCAAGCCCAATTTTGCGCCTCTAATTCCAACAAGGAGAAAATTCCATTCTTGTAGCTCAAAATTCAACGCGAGTTCATTAGAGAAATTTCCGTGTGATATATTCTTCTTCTTTTTCCTCAAGTTAAATGAGTGTGTGTGTATATATATATATATATATATATTATTAATAATCTAGTAAAAGGGGTAACTAACATACTATCACCAACTAAAATCAACTAATAATATAAAAAACATTCTTTATTTATATTATCATCGTAGATAACTTGAAAGCACCTTATGCCTTTTCCAAGAGTGCAATTGTTGAAAATAATCCAACAGGAAAGAGTCGCAAATAAGTGCTCAGTAGTATTTTTCCTACTTTCACAGTACTCTTCGTCGACAAAACCAAGTGAGCATTTGAAAAATACCTTTGCCTCATGCTTTAAGGGAAGCTTAAGGAGCTCTTTTTCTTTTTAACTCCAGTCCAATTTGTGAAGTACCTCATTTATAACTTATAAGTTTTAACTCCAAATTGTTAATAGTTAACCTTTACAATTATTTTTTCCTTTTATCTGCTTGATCTCTTTATCCATATAGTCTATTTCGAAAAATATTAAAATTGATAACAAATATCCAAAGGAAAATTAGCAAACCATCACAATGCCGACAATGCTCCCCTAATAAGAGTATTAAAACCTGTCAAAAAAAATGTTCCAAAAACTATCCATAATCCAACTATTTTTCTATGAGCAAAGGAGAAGTAAAGAAGTAGTTGCCACGTGTCCAGTTGATCAATTTATGTAGGAAACATGTTATATTTATTCTATTTGTAGAATTATATTACGGTCAAATATGAAGTAACAATACAAGTTTAACATAACACAACAAAAACAACAGCAACAACAATACCACCACCACCGCCAACAACAACAACAACAGACCTAGTGTAGTCCCACAAATGGGGTCTGAAGATGGTAGAGTGTACGCAAACCTTACTCATAGCCTTTAAAAGGCAGAAAGGTTATTTCCGGTATACACTCGGTTGAGAGAGGCAAAAGAAAAGGGGCAATAGCTTAAGATAACACATGGGTAATTAAGTAAATAATTATGGTAAATTCGTGAAGAGGTAAAATTTCACGTTTGAATTAAATAAATATTAAATTGAGGGACCAAAAATACAATAAATTACCAATAAATATCAAAGACTACAATCAGAATTTAGCAATAATTAAGGGACCAAAAATACTATTAACCTTTTACCTGTTATAAGAGAAATCAAATTATGTTGGATGTCTACTCTTCCTCCATGATCTTCTCAAATGCTTAATGACATATTCAATGATATATTTCTATGCTTAATAACATATTCAATGATATATTTTTATTCACTTTTCATGCCTATATAAGGGCCTTGTAATAGATAGGAAAAACACACAATTGAAGAAGAAATAAGAACCTCTCTTCCTCTTTTTTTCTCTATATCTCTTAGTTTGTTTTTCCTTGTTCGATATTGTTATTTTGAGTTATATTTATAACATGTTATCAGCACGATTGTCACCTTCATTTTCACAATCACATCCTAGTTGTGTTCGATTCTCCTTCAGGTATATCACTATATATTCTTTTAATTTATGGTAATATATATGCACCAATATGCTTTTATTAACAAATTCATATACTGTTAAGCATTTATTTTAGTTGATCATGTTACTGAAGTTCTCATACCTTGCTTATTGTTAAAGAAAATATAAGATATAGATCTTAAGTGCGTTAAACTAACAAAAACAATTTAATAAATATGTGTGGACTTGCGTAGAGCAAAACTTATCTCCAAGACATTCTACAAAAATAAAATAGTGATAACCAAGGTGACAAAGTAATTATTGTACATACTAGTTTAAATTACTTTACAATTGGTGGAAAGTAATATTTGAATACATTCACTCTTATCACCGTATATGGTTATTCCTCAAATCCACGTTTATAATAAATTGCTTTTCTTTTACCATACTAAATATATCTCTTTGTGTTTATTCATATACTCCATAATTCTTGTTTATTTGACATATATATTATATGTTACTTTTTATACTACATGTTTGATGTGATCAACTTCTTAATTAGTTGTCTGATTTATTTTTACAAGTATATTTTCATTGAAAATTATTTTTATTTGTTCTAACCCATTTACTTTTGTGATTAGTTTCAATATGTCAAACTTGTCAAAGCTTGAATTCGTGGCACTAGATATTACAAGGAAGAATTATTTATCATGGGTCCTTGATGCTGAAATTCACCTTGACGCTAAAGGTCTTGGAAATACTATTATACAAGAAAATGAAGCATCAAATCAGGATAAAGCGAAGGCCATGATTTTCCTTCATCATCATCTACATGAAAGGTTAAATACTGAATATTTAACTGTAAAAGATTTACTTGAGTTATGGATTAATTTGAAGGATCGATATGACCACCTAAAACTTACGGTATTACCGAAAGCTCGGTATGAATGAATATATTTAAGGTTGCAAGACTTTAAAACCATAAGTGAGTATAATTCGGCTATCTTTAAAGTAAGTTCTCTATTAAAATTATGTGGAGACACTATCACAGATGAGGACTTATTAGAAATGTTTTTTGTACTTTTCACGGGTCAAATGTGGTGTTACAACAGCAATACCGTGAAAAGGGTTTTAAGAAATATTCTGAGTTAATCACATGACTACTTGTGGCAGAGCAGAATAATACTCTATTAATGAAAAATCATGAAGCTCATCCCACTGGGTCAGCACCATTCCCGGAAGTGAATGATGTAGCAGCATATGATAAGTCTGAAAGAAAATAAAATAATTACCGTGGTCGTAGACATAGTCGTAGACGTGGACGTGACAGGGGACAAAACAATTATCCTCATTATGGTGGAAATAAACAGGAGAACAATAAGTGTTCTCAAATTAATAATTCAAAAGGTAAAATTAGTATGTGTCACTGATGTGGTATGAAAGGTCATTGGGCACGCATTTGTCGTACGCCAGATTATTTTGTCAAACTTTATCAAGCCTCTCTTAGAAAGAAAGAAAATAATATGGAAGCATACTTGACCTTTCAAAATAATGATGATGAAGCAGGTCCCTCAAACAAATATGATTCTGAGGCACATCTTGCATATAAAAATGATGATTTTGGAGGCCTAGCAAATATTACTCATTTAGAAGCTGGGGACTTCTTTGAGGATATTGACTGAAGAACTAATCATCTTACTGGGAATGAAGCTATAATAAAAGTTATCATTTTGTTATATTTGCAACTAGTTTATTCTTCTTAAGTGTATTTTCCTAATGTATAATGTGTTGCTAGTTTCTACATTCCTAATGTATTTCTTAATATATATTTTGTTTGTCTTTCATATTTCTTATAATGTACTTTTTGATTTTTTTTTTATGAAGAATATGAAAATTTCACGGTCTTCAGTTGGACTCAAGATTAATAAAGATGATATATGTCTTCTGGATAGTGCTACAACACACACTATTTTAAGAGATAAGAGATATTTCTCTTATTTGGTAATGAAAGAAGCCAATGTTAATACAATATCCGGTAGTACAAAATTAATTGAAGGTTCTGGAAGAGCCAATTTATTACTACCAGGAGGAACAAATTTGGCTATTGATGAAGCACTATATTGTAGTAAATCTTAAAGAAACTTATTAAGTTTCAAAGATATTCGCCAAAATGGCTACCATATTGAGACTACAAATGATGAAAAGATTGAATATCTTTATACTACTACAATAATGTCTGGTAAGAAATATGTGCTTGAAATGTTACCTGCTCTTTCCTCCGGCTTATACTACATAAGTATTAGCAAGATTGAAACGTATGCCATAGTAAATGAAAAGTTTACTAATCAAGATAATTTTATTACTTGGGATGACCGGTTGGGTTATCCTAGTTCTACTATGATGCGTAAAATAATTGAGAATTCACATGTACATTCAATGAAGAACCATAAGATTCTTCAATTTAAAGAATTCTCTTTTGCTGCATGTTCTCAAGGCAAATTAATTATTAGACCATCAGCTATTAAAGTTAGGATGGAATCCCCTATATTTCTGGAACGTATACAGGGTGATATATGTGGGCCCATTCACCCTCCATGTGGACCATTCAGATATTATATGGTTTTGGTAGATGCATCTACAAGATGGTCACATGTGTGCTTACTATCAACTCGCAATATGGCACTTGCGAGATTGTTGGCTCAAATAATAAATCTAAGAGCACAATTTCCAAATTATGCAATTAAGACAATTCGTCTTCATAATGCTGGTGAGTTTACATCCCAAGCCTTTAATGATTATTGTATATCAACTGGGATAATAATTGAGCATCTGGTTGCTCATGTTCATACACAAAATGGTCTAGCGGAATCATTGATCAAACTCTCCAATTAATTGCTAGACCAATGCTTATGAGAACAAAACTTCCCATTTCAATATGGGGTCATGCTATTTTACATGCAGCAGCACTTGTGCGGATAAGGCCCACAAGTTATCATAAAGTCTTCCCATTGCAATTGGCTTTTGGTCAGGAGCCAACTATTTCTCATCTTAGAATCTTTGTTTGTGCGATATATGTTCCAATTGCTCCACCACAACGCACAAAGATGGGTCCCCAAAGAAGGTTGGGAGTATATGTTGGGTATGAACCTCCTTCTATTATAAAATATCTGGAGCCTATGACTGGAGATTTATTTACAGCAAGATTTTCTGATTGTCATTTTGATGAATCAGTATACCCAATATTACGGGGAGAAAATAAGCAGATGAGAAAGTAGATAAATTGGAATGTATTATCACTATCTCATTTAGATCCTCAAACAAATCAATGTGAACAAGAGTTTCAAAAGATAATTCATTTGCAAAATATTGCAAATCAACTGCCAGATGCATTCATTGACCTACCAAGGGTGACTAAGTCACATATTCCAGCTGCTAATGCTCCAATTCAAGTGGATATCCTGGTAGGACAATTAATTAAAGCAAATGCTTTTACACCATGCTTGAAACGTGGTAGACCTATCGGTTCTAAGGATAAAAATCCTCGAAAAACAAAAGGAGCAAATGATCAAAGTGATCATAATACAGAAGTAGTGACTCAAGAAGAGCACAAAGACATAACAAATAATAAAACCTCAAGGGAGGTTCAGGTACCTGAAAATGATAAGAATAGAGAGATCTCAATAAGTTATGTCTTAACGGAAAAAAAATGGAACCGAAATAATATTGTTATCGATAACGTTTCTGCTTATAATGTCGCTATTGAAATAATGCAACAAGATGAGGATCTTGAACCAAAATCTATTGATGAATGTAGACAGAGAAATGATTGGCCAAAATGGGAAGATGCTATCCAGGCAGAATTAACTTCACTTGCGAAACGTGAAGTTTTTGGGTCTGTAGTCCAAACACCAAATGGTGGTAAGCCTGTTGGCTATAAATGTTTTTTTTGTACGTAAAAGGAATGAGAAAAATGAGGTACAAAGATATAAGGCACGCCTTGTTGCACAAAGATTTTCACAAAGGCCTGGTATCGATTATGAAGAGACATATTCTCCTATTATGGATGCTATAACATTCCGTTATCTCATTAGTTTTGTTGTCCATGAAAAGCTTGACATGCATTTAATGGATGTGGTTACAGCCTACCTTTACGGCTCACTTGATAATGAGATATACATGAAAATTCCTCAGGGATTTAAAAAGCCTGATGCACATAATTCAAAGTCCCGAGAAACGTTTTCAATCAAATTGCAAAGATCTTTGTATGGTCTAAAGCAATCAGGTAGAATGTGGTATAACCGCCTTACTGAGTATTTATTAATGGAAGGTTATATAAATGATACCATTTGTCCATGTATTTTTATAAAGAAAACAACATCAGAATTTGTTGTACTTACTGTATATGTTGATGACATAAACCTTATTGGAACTCCTACAGAATTCCAAAAGGCAATTGATTATTTAAAGAAGGAATTTGAGATGAAAGATCTCGGAAAAATAAAATTATGTCTTGGTTTGCAAATTGAACATTTGACAAACGAGACTTTTGTTCATCAATCTGCCTACATAGAAAAGGTATTGAAACGGTTTTACATGGATGGAGAACATCCATTAAGTACTTCGACGATTGTTCGATCAATGTGAATAAGGACCCGTTCCGACCTCAAGAAAAGAATGAAGAACTTCTTGGTCCTGAAGTACCATATCTTAGTGCAATTGGTGCACTTATGTATCTTGCTAACACTACAAGGCCTGACATAACTATTTCAGTTAATGTCTTAGCAAGATATAGCTTTGCTCCTACAATGAGACATTGGAATGGAATCAAACACATATTGTGGTATCTAAAAGGGACTATCGATATGGGGTCATTTTATGGCAATAATTACAGTCCCGATCTTGTTGGTTATGCCGATGCTGGGTATTTACCTGATCCACATAAGGCTCGATCTCAAATAGGCTATGTATTTACATATGGAGGCACTGTCATATCTTGGCGATCGACTAAGCAATCAATAGTGGCCACTTCATCTAATCATGCTGAGATAATTGCTATTCATGAAGCAAGTCGAGAATGTGTATGGTTGAAGTCTATAATACACCTTATTCGAGACAAGTTTGGTTTGAGGTGTGATAAATTACCCACAATTTTGTATGAAGACAATGCAGCATGCATAGCCCAATTGAAAGGAGGATTTATAAAAGGGGATAGGACAAAGCACATTTCACCAAAGTTATTTTTCACACATGATCTTCAAAAGAATGGTGATATCAATATGCAACAGATCCGTTCAAGTGATAATATGACTGATTTGTTCACCAAATCTCTACCGACGTCAACCTTTAAGAAACTAGTGTACAAAATTGGGATGCAAAAGCTCAAGGATGTGAATTGATGCTCTCATCAGGGGGAGTTAATACGCATTGTACTCTTTTTCCCTTACAAGGTTTTGTCCCACTGGATTTTTCTTGCAAGGTTTTTAACGAGGTAACCAAAAGGCGTATTTCTAAACATGTGTACTCTTTTTCCTTCACATGTATTTCTAAACATGTGTACTCTGGAACCCTTTTTGACTTGTTTAGCACCACAAATTCTAAAAATCCTCATTCTTTTCTTAAACTCCGTACCCAGTCAAATAGGTTCACATAAATTGGAATGGAAGGAGTATCTGCTAAAAATCACATACTAATAGGGCTTGAAGTTGTGGACCTATTGAATCGTACAGGTATTCTAAAGAGCAATTTTCAAAAAGCACTATTGTTTAGTGGCTATTAACTTTCTATAGCTATCATATATATAATTACTTCTTATAGCTACTATTCGGTTATTATGGTAGTGTATTTGTTATATTCGCGCTGCTGTATTCATGAATACAATGACAAAAAGCACCTAAAATCAGTATAGTTCAGCTATACGCGCATGTATTCACATATATTCGCGTTGCTGCATTCATGACTACAACAATAAAAAGCGCCTAAAATCAGGACAGTTCAGCTGTATGCGCATGTATTCACATATATTCGCGCTATATATTCATTAATACAGCAGCAAAAAGTGCATAAAATTAGGGCAGTCCAGCTGTACGTGCATGTATTCATATGTATTCGCGCTGCTGTATTCATGAATACATCAGTAAAAAGCGCAAAAAATCATGACAGTCCTGCCGTACGCGCATGTATTCACATGTATTCGCCCGCATGTATATATGAATACAGTAACGACAATCACTTTAAAAATAGGTATGTCTAGTTATCTAAGAGAGGAAAAATATAAATAGCGCATTGCATGTTTCAATGGTAGTATATACCATAAATATTTATTTTGCTATAACATATAAAAAATAGTTATAAAAAATAATATTTTAAAAAATAATAATTTATAATATTTATAGTTTTGTTAGAAGAAGTAAAATTTCGTATTCTAAACCAATAGGCTAAGAATCAGAATCCAAATAGCAAGAGCAATAATTATGCTGCTATATAGTACTGTACTTCTTTTTCGATAAAGTTGATTAGACCGTTTTGCATAATTGAATTAATGATGAGCTTTTGAGAGCTTATCACTATCACTATAAGGACACGTATTTTTATTAAGACTGCTAAATTTTAATAATATAGTTATGTATACCGAGGCGTGTATTACAAACAGTAGCTTTATACTCTCTCTGTTTCAATTTATGTGAACCTGTTTGACTGGGCACGAAGCTTAAGAAAAAATAAAGACTTTTGAAATTTGTGGTCCTAAACAAGTCAAAATGAGGCCCAGAGTATTTGTGTGGTTATAAAAGCTTCTCATCGAGGGTAGAATTGGAAGTTTAAGCTAAATTGTTTCCAAATTTAGAAAGGGGTCACTTTTTTCGGAACGAACCAAAAAGAAAATAGGTTCACATAAACTGGAACGGAGGGAGTATATAGCTTGTTTGACTGTGCTTTTTCTTTTTTGCCAAAAGTATTTTTTGTTGCTAAAAGTATTTTTTGTCTTCAAATTTAAAGTGTTTGACCAAGCCTTTAGAAAGTAAAATATATATTTTTGAATAGAAGCAGAAATAGTTTTTGGGAAGCAGAAAAACTACTTCTTCAGTTTCAATTTAGATGAAGTAATTTGACAAGGCACGGAGTTTAAGAAAAAAAAAGACTTTTGAAACTTGTGGTCTTAAAAGCTTAATGAGTAAAGCTTTGTGGGGCCATGATATTTGTGTGATTATAAAAGCTTCTCATTAATGGTAAAATGAGTAAAATGAAGAGTTTAAAGTTGAATTATTTTCAAATTTAGAAATGTGTCATTTATTTTTTTAACAGAATAAAGAAAGTAACTCATCTAATTTGAAACAGAGGGAGTAAGTTTTTCCGATAGTACTTTTGAGAAAATATACACATAAAACTATTTTTTAAAAGTTTGGTCAAACACTAATTGATACTCAAAAGTGCTTTTCTAATTGATAAGGCAACTATAAACTACTTCTCGAACGCGAAGGCCAGGGGGGAGGCCATCACGAACGTGAAGGTCAGTTACGCCGCAGTGCTTCTCGATCGCGTTAGATCCTTCGCGAATGCGAAGAAGACCTAACGTCAGTGATTTAAAACATCCCAAAATCGAGATTTATCTCATTTCTCATCATTTTCAAGTTTGAGCTCGGCCTAGAGGTAATTTGGAAGAGGTTTTGACCAAGCAAGCTCGGAGTTGACTTTTGTTGATGTTGTTCAAAAATCATTAAATATGAAATGTTTTTCATTCGTAGTTAGTTTCTAAGGCTTATTTTGTATTGTGTGACCTATATTTGGTTAGATTTGATTGGTTTGGAGGCTAATTCAAGAGGAAGCGCCGTTGTTGAGCATTGATTTGGTTGCAGAGTGAGGTAAGTGTCGTGGTTAACCTTGACTTGAGGGATTAGGACTTGTTGGTCTATTTTTTACGTGTTTTATGTGTGGGGACAACATATATGTGAGGTGACGAGTGCCTATGCATTGTCTTTGGGTTAAAGCATGTGGGTGGAAATTGTTTCATAGTATTATATTATTTTGTTAATTATTTTATTCATGCTTAGGTTAGATTATTACTTATTTAATTATCCATTTCGTATTTATTGTTTATTTTAAAGATGTTGAATATTTTGAAAGTTGAGGTTTGATATCATGGCATCATTCTTGAAGTTAATTTATTCCCCACATTATTTATTATCCGAATTTATATTATTGCATGGTGAGGACGATAGTAAAAGCATGAAGGATGATATCGTGTCATTCCATTAATATTATTAAATGTTGAGGAAGAGAGTAAAAGTACGAAGGGCAGTGCCGTGCCATTTCATTCATGTTATTATATAGTGAGGACGAGAGTAAAAAAGCATGAAGGGTGATGCCGTGACATTTCATTCATATTATTACATAGTGAGGATGAGAGTAAAAGCACGAAGAGTGATGTCGTGCCATTATATTCATGATATTACATGGTGAGGACGAGAGTAAAAAAGCATGAAGGGTGATGCCGTGACATTTCATTCATATTATTACATAGTGAGGATGAGAGTAAAAGCACGAAGAGTGATGTCGTGCCATTATATTCATGATATTACATGGTGAGGACGAGAGTAAAAAAGCATGAAGGGTGATGCCGTGACATTTCATTCATATTATTACATAGTGAGGATGAGAGTAAAAGCACGAAGAGTGATGTCGTGCCATTATATTCATGATATTACATGGTGAGGACGAGAGTAAAAAAGCATGAAGGGTGATGCCGTGACATTTCATTCATATTATTACATAGTGAGGATGAGAGTAAAAGCACGAAGAGTGATGTCGTGCCATTATATTCATGATATTACATGGTGAGGACGAGAGTAAAAAAGCATGAAGGGTGATGCCGTGACATTTCATTCATATTATTACATAGTGAGGATGAGAGTAAAAGCACGAAGAGTGATGTCGTGCCATTATATTCATGATATTACATGGTGAGGACGAGAGTAAAAAAGCATGAAGGGTGATGCCGTGACATTTCATTCATATTATTACATAGTGAGGATGAGAGTAAAAGCACGAAGAGTGATGTCGTGCCATTATATTCATGATATTACATGGTGAGGACGAGAGTAAAAAAGCATGAAGGGTGATGCCGTGACATTTCATTCATATTATTACATAGTGAGGATGAGAGTAAAAGCACGAAGAGTGATGTCGTGCCATTATATTCATGATATTACATGGTGAGGACGAGAGTAAAAAAGCATGAAGGGTGATGCCGTGACATTTCATTCATATTATTACATAGTGAGGATGAGAGTAAAAGCACGAAGAGTGATGTCGTGCCATTATATTCATGATATTACATGGTGAGGACGAGAGTAAAAAAGCATGAAGGGTGATGCCGTGACATTTCATTCATATTATTACATAGTGAGGATGAGAGTAAAAGCACGAAGAGTGATGTCGTGCCATTATATTCATGATATTACATGGTGAGGACGAGAGTAAAAAAGCATGAAGGGTGATGCCGTGACATTTCATTCATATTATTACATAGTGAGGATGAGAGTAAAAGCACGAAGAGTGATGTCGTGCCATTATATTCATGATATTACATGGTGAGGACGAGAGTAAAAGCACAGAGGGTGATGTCGTACCATTGATTCATTTGATTCCAGGTTTTGGTGATTTACTTGGTTATATTGTTGCTTAATTCGAAAGAGGTTATTTTGTGATTTCTTACTTGTCGTGTTTATGATATTTTCCCCTTCTGCATGCCCCCTCCGAGTTAGTACTTATCATTTTATTGTTATTTATCTACTTTATATACATGTATAAGTATTATTACGTAGGTGTCTTGTCATAGCCTCGTTATTACCTAGTCAAGATTAGGCTCGACACTTATGGAGTACATTGGGGGTGGCTGTACTCATACTACACTTCTGTACTACATGTGCAAATATTGGTATTGGTCCCAGCGGTGCTTGAGGTCTGTCGGCTCGGATCACTTTCATACGGAGACTTTAGGTTGATATGCTAGCATTCGGAGACCTTGAAGTGCCCTTCCATTGCCCACTTTTACTGTTTAGCTCTTTTAAATAGTTGTATTTATTTCAGACTATATTTTTAGACTTCTAGTTGCTCGTGTATTTGTGATTCCAGATTTTTAGGACTAGTTATTATCACGTGGTTTTATATTACCACTGTGCTAAATTTGGAATTTGTGTCTCATTGAATATCATTTTCTTGTTTTTAAATTTTAAAATTGGTTAATTAATTATTTTATGTCGGCATACCTAGAAAGTGGATGTTAGGCACCATCACGACCCCGAGGTTGGGATTTCGGGTCTTGACAAGTTGGCATCAGCGCACTAGGTTGATTAGGTCTCACGAGTCATATGCAAGCTTAGCAGAGTTTGGAGGATCGGTATGGAGACATCTGTACTTATCTTCTAGAGGCTATGGGGTTATAGGAAAAAAATCATTTCTTTCTTTACCTATCGTGCGATTTTATTCTATCATTGATGTTTGAATCATTCTATTATTGTTATCTCGCAGATTGTGCGAACACACACAACATATATAGCTAGACAGGCGCCAGAGCCCCCTGTTGCAACCACTACCAGGGGTAGAGGCTGAGGTCGAGCTAGAGGCAGAGCTCAGCCTAGAGCTCGAGTAGCAGCACCCACAGTGGAGCTTCAGATTGATCAGGAGGAGGAGATCCCAGTTGAGACTTCACCAGCCGGACCAGCTTAGGTTATGGAGAGATTTATAGCTACTCCCGTGCTTCAGGACGCTCTAGTATGTTTAGTGGGCCTTATGGAGAGTGTGGCCTAGACGGTGCATTTCTGGTGGCACCAGCCGTCTCTCAGGCTGGAGGAGGAGCACAGACTCCCGCTACTCACACTCCGGAGCAGATGACTCCTATATATCAGACTCCAGCAGTCCAGCCAATTGGGGTAGTTCAGTCGGTTGTTGCTGCACAAACCGAGGAGAGGCCCACGATGTCTACTGAGGGATGGATGAGATTGAACAAGTTCACAAAGCTCTTCCCTATTCACTTCAGTGGTTCACCTTCTGAGGACCCACATGATTACTTAGACCATTGCCACGAGGTGTTGCACAACATGGGTATTATTGAGATCAATGGGATCGACTTTGCAATGTTCCATATGACCGGTTCCCCCAAGAGATGGTGGCAAGTTATGTGTTGACCAGTCCAGCTGGTTCACCATCACTTACTTGAGATCAGTTTTCGCAGCTATAGTTTGAGAAGTTTATTCCTTTCACTTTGAGAGAGAAGTACTACAAGTAGTTTTAGCACCTTCTGTAGTGTAGCATGATTGTTACCTAATATGAGACCCGATTTTTGTACCAAGCTCATCATGCATTCATCTTACTCCCTACTAAGGGGGAGAGAGTGAGCATATTCATTGATGGACTTACTTTCATTATTAGGCTAGAAATGGATAAGGAGACCGGAGGTGATATTTCTTTTCAAATAACCGTATAGATTGCTAAACGGATCGAGATAGTTCATGGTCACAAAAAATGAGGAGGGAAGTATCTGATAAGAGCCTTGACATTTTGGAGGTTTTAGTGGTGCCCCATCTGGAGGCAGGGGTACTTTAGGTAGAGGCCATCCTCCCAGGTTGGTTCAGTCAACGCTTCATGTATCCCACGGCGCTTCGAGCAGTTGTGGTCCTTATGTATCTTATCCTAAGAAGCTAGCCCATAGTGCACCATCAGCTCCTACTAGTGCACCTTCGATCCAGAGTTATCAGGGTGGTTATCCAGGTCAACATGGCCAGTTCCAGGATCACCAGTCACAGGAAACTAGGGCTTGTTATACTTTTGGAGATCTGAGGTACCTTTCTAGATTTTGCCCTAGGTCATAGGGCGGCATGCCACAATAGAGTTCTTATGCCATGGTTCCGGTACCGGTTGCTTCACCGCCTGCTCAGCTATCTAGAGGCGGGGATCAGGCTGCCATAGGTGTAGGTTAGACCATTAGAGGTGGAGGTCAGGCCATTAATGGTGGAGTCCAGCCAGCTAGAGTTCGTCCGAGAGGTAGAGGTTAGAGTGGTGTGGCCTAGCCCCGTTTTATGCATTCCCAGCTATACCTGAGGCTAAGTCATTTGGCACCATCATCACAAGAGATGCTTCGGTTCTATTTGATCCGGGCTCTACTTATTCCTAAGTGGCATCCTATTTTTCTTTATATCTGGTTATGCTCGTGATTCTTTGAATGCTCTTGTATATGTGTCAATGTATGTGGAAGATTCTATTGTTGTATATTGTATTTATCGCTCGTGTGTGATTTCTATTGGGTGTCTTGAGACTAGTGTAGATCTCTTACTTCTTTATGTGTTGGACTTTGATGTTATTTTGGGCTTGGATTGGCTGTCACCTTATCATTCTATATTGGACTGTCACGCCAAGACGGTGACCATAACCATATCGGGGTTGTCTCGATTAGAGTAGAAGTGGACTCATGGCCATTCTACCAGCAATGATATTTCTTATGTGAAGGCGCGTTGTATGGTTGAGAAGGAATGTCTAGCATATTTGGCATATATTCGGGATTCTAGTGCGGAGGTTCCTTCCATGGATTCAGTACTAGTTGTGCGAGAGTTTCCAGAGGTGTTACTTGCAGTTCTTCCGGGGATGCCACCCGACACAGTTATCGCCTTCTGTATTGACTTGCTCCTGGCACTCAACCCATTTCTATTCCACCATACTGTATGGCCCCGACTGAGTTGAAGGAGCTAAAGGAGTAGTTGCAGGATTTGCTTGATAAGGGATTCATTAGACCTAGTGTCTCTACTTGGGGTGCACCACTGTTCTTCGTCAAGAAGAAGGAATGTTCAATGAGGATGAGTATAGATTATCAGCAGTTGAAGAAAGTTACCATCAAGAACAAGTTTCCATTGTCGAGGATTAATGACTTATTTGATCAACTTCAGGGTGCCAAAGTAGGTTTCTATTGGCAATAATGGGGCGTTGAGGATGCAGGGTCATATTTGTGTGCCCAATGTGGATAGGCATCATGAGTTGATTATTGAATAGGCCCACAATTCGTGGTATTCCATTCATTCGGGTGTCGCAAAGATGTATCGGGATTTGAGGTAACATTATTGGTGGATAAGAATGAAGAAACATATAGTTGCGTAGCTGGTTTGGTGTTTGAATTGCTAGCAGGTGAGGTACGAGCATCAGAGGCTTGGAGGTTTTCTTAAGAGACTTGAGATTGCCGAGTAAAAGTGGGAGCGTATTACCATGGATTTCGTTGTCGGGCTCCCACAGACTTTGAAGAAATTTGACGCAGTATGGGCCATTGTGGATAGGTTGACCAAGTTGGCGCACTTCATTCCGCTGACATCTACTTCTTCTTCAGAGAAGCTGGCTAAGATCTATATTCGCAAGATTGTTCGTCTTCACAGTGTACCAATGTCCATTATTTCTGATCGGGGCACGCAGTTCACATCACACTTCTAGAGGGTCGTACAATGCAAGTTAGGCACACGGGTTGAGTTGAGTACAACATTTCACCCTCAAATGGACGGATAGTCTGAGCGCGCCATTTAGATATTGTAGGATATGGTTCACGCTTGTGTTATGGATTTCTGATGTTCTTGGGATTAGCTCTTGCCGTTTGCGTAGTTTTCCTACAACAAAAGCTACCAATCGAGTATTCAGATGGCTCCTTATGAGGCCTTATATGGGAAGCGGTGTTGTTCTCCAGTTGGTTGGTTTGAGCCTAGAGAGACTCGGTTGTTGGGTACCAATTTGGTTCAGGATGCCTTGGAAAATGTCAAGATGATTAAAGATCGACTTTGGACAGCTCAGTCTAGGTAGAAGAGCTATGACGATTGGAGAGTTCGTAATGTTGCACTCATGGGTGAAGAGAGGGATTTGCTCTAGATTTCAGCCATGGAGATTTTGATGAGGTTCGGGAAGAAGGGCACGTTGAGACTTAGGTATATCAGAGCCTTTGAGATTCTTGAGATAGTTGGTGAGGTGGCCTATAAGCTTGAATTGTCACCTAGCATATCAGCAGTTCACCTAGTGTTCCATATTTCAATGCGTTGGAAGTATCAAGGTGATCCATCCCATGTATTGGATTTCAGCTCAGTCCAATTGGACAAGAATTTAACCTACGAGGAGGAGCCGATAGTCATTCTAGTACGGCAGGTCCAGAAGTTGAGGTCTAAGAGTTATCCTTCTATTAAAGTGTAGTGGATAGGTCAGTCGATTGAGGCAGATATGTGGGAGTCTGAGTCCGATATGCGGAGTAGATACCTACACCTTTTCACCAGTCTAGATACCTTTCTATGTCCATTCGAGAACAAACGTTTGTTTTAGAGGTGGAGAATGTGATGACCCGATAGGTCATTTTGTGTTATAGCCTTTGTTTCCGTTTCCAAGACATCAAGTAGCTGCATTTAATATTTTTCAATTTGCGTGTGCAGTCCGTGTCCTTTTGTGGAAAGTTTTTATTCGAAAAATTAAAGAAAACATAAGTTTTAGCTTTAAAATCATTTGAGTTGACTACGGTAAATATT
Organism: Nicotiana otophora; assembly: GCA_000715115.1. Lineage (NCBI taxonomy): Eukaryota > Viridiplantae > Streptophyta > Magnoliopsida > Solanales > Solanaceae > Nicotiana > Nicotiana otophora. Next base: position 18,187 of record AWOL01S0010782.1, on the reverse strand, counting down.
TTGTGTGAACGACCCCAGATCGGTATTTTAATGTCCCGGTGGGTTCGTATCATGATTTTAGACTTGGGCATATGCCCGAAATTGAATTCGGAAGTCCCTAACTTGATTTGGCGTGATTTGTCGAAAACTAGTAATTTGAAGGTTTAAAGAATTCTTAAATTTGACCATAGGTTGACTTTATTGCTACCAGGTTCGGATTTCAGTTGTAGAATGTTGTATAGGTTCATTTGATTATTTAAAACTTGTCTGTAAATTTTGATGCAAAACGGAGTTGATTTGATATGATTCGTACACTCAGTAGTGAATTTTTAAGTTCTTGAGTTTCTATGAAACTTTCATCCACTTTGATGTCCGATTCGTAGCTCTAGACGTTATTTTGATATTTTGATTGCGCGAGCGAGTTCATATGATGTTATTACACTTGTGTGCATGTTTGGTTTGGAGCCTGAGGGGCTCAAATGAGTTTCAGATTGGCTATGGTCATTTTTAGACTTAGAGTTGCAAGTTTCAGCTTTTCTGCTGGTGTCTGGTACAATGTACTTCGCGATCACAAAGCCTCTCTCGTGATCGCAAAAGGGGAATCTGGGCTGGGGAGGAATTCCTTCAACATGAGTGCGACCTTCCTCTTGTGAACACATAGGGTTATGGGGCCTGGGAAGGGAGTTGTGTGATGTTCTATGCGAACGCGATCATAGGACACTGAACACGAAGGCCAGGGGGGAGAGGCCATCGCGAACGTGAAGGCCAGTTGGGCCGCAGTGCTTCACGATTGCTTCAGGTCCTTCGCGAACGTAAAGAAGATCTGACGTCAGCGATTTAAAACATCCCAAAATCAGGATTTAACACATTTCTCACCATTTTCAAGTTTGAGCTCGGCCTAGAGGCGATTTTGAAAAGCTTTTTCATCTTAACTTCACAGGTTAGTAGATTTTAACTTGTTTCCATACATTTCCATGAACACCCATTGATTTTAACCTTTAATCTATGCTTTTGTATGATAGAAATTAGGGATTTAGGTAGAAATTAGGGATTTTGAGAAATTATGCTTTTGACCTCAAATTGAGGTGGGACTTCAAAACTAATAATCATATAACCAGGCTCGGGGGTGAATGGGTAATTGCGTTTTGGTCTGAATCTCGGGTTTTGACCAAGCGTGCATGGGTTTAACTCGTGGGTAGTTTCTAAATCTTATTTTGAATTGTTTGAACTATATTTGGTTAATTTTGAGTGGTTTGGAAGATAATTCTATTGGAAATGCCACGGTTAAGCATTGATTTGGTTGCAGAGTGAGGTAAGTGTCGTGGTTAACCATGACATGATGGAATAGGACTTGTTGGTCTATTTGCTACATATTTTATGTGTGGGGACAATGTATATATGAGGTGATGAGTACCAATGCATTGTCATTGGGTTAGAGCATGAGGGTGGAAATATATTCTTTGTATTATATTGTTTCGTTAATTATGTTATCCATGCTTATGTTAGATTATTACTTCTTTAATTATTCGTTTCGTATTTATTGTTTATTTTAAAGATGTTGAATATTTTGGAAGTTGAGGTTTGATATCATGGCATTATATTTGAAGTTAAATTATTCCCCACATGTTTTATTATCCGAATTTATATTATTGCATGGTGAGGACGAGAGTAAAAGCACAAAGGGCGATGTCGTGCCATTTCATTCATATTATTGCATGGTGAGGACGAGAATAAAAGCACGAAGGGTGATGCTGTGCCATTTTATTCTTATTATTACATGGTGATGACGAGTAAAATCACGAAAAGTGATGCCGTGCCATTTCATTCATATTATTATATAGTGAGGATGAGAGTAAAAGCACGAAGGGTGATGTCGTTCTATTATATTCATGATATTGCATGGTGAGAATGAAATTTAAAGCACGAAGGGTGATGTCGTGCCATTTTCATATCATTGATTCATTGATTTTCGGTTTTGGTGATTTACTTGGTTATATTGTTGCTTAATTCGAAAGAAGTTATTTCGTGATTTCGTATTTGCAGTGTTTATGATATTTTCCCTTTACGCATGTCCCCTCCCAGTTAGTACTTGTCATTTTGTTGTTATTTTGCTGCTTTATATATACGTGTACATGTTTTATTACGTAGGTGTCTTGTCATAACCTCGTCACTACCTCGTCGAGGTTAGGCTCGACACTTACAGAGAATATTGGGTTGCTTGTACTCATACTACACTTCTACACTTCTTGTGCAAATACTGGTATTGGTCCGAGTGGTTCTTGTGGTGCGTCGGTTTGGATCACTTTCATACAGAGACTCGAGGTAGATTTGCTGGTGTTCGCAGACCTTGAAGTCCCCTTCCATTGCCCACTTTTACTATATATCTCTTTCAAACAATTGTATTTATTTCAGACCATGTTTGTAGATTTCTAGTTGCTCGTGTACTCGTGTCTCCAGATTTCTAAGAGTAGTAATTATCACGTGGTTTTATATTAACATTGTATTAGATTTGGCATTTGTTTCTCGTTGAATATCATTTTCTTGTTTTTAACTGTTAAATTGGTTAATTAATTATTTCATGTCGGCTTGCCTAGCAAGTGGATATAGGCACCATCATGACCCCGACGTTGGGATTTCGGGTCGTGACAAGAAAGCGCTCACTACTTATCACAAGCTCACAACACTTATTATTTATTAAAGCAATATGTTGTTGTTTCCTAGTCTAACCTAATAGACAAGTAAAAAAAGTTAACCTAATTAAGAAGAAAACGTACCGTTAGAAAGGCTTTTTATATCTATATGATAAAACATCTTAGGATATCCCTAATCATGTCACGACCCAAATCTCACATGTTGTGATGGAGCCTATCGCAAAACTAGGCAAGCCAACAATCACGATAAACTACACATTCTTTAAGTTTGAAAATGTAATAAAATAAGTTTAAGAGTTAAATCTCATAAATACATATACAAAAATACTGCGACTCAATACAATATTCCCCCAAAATTCGGACGTCACTGAGTACTTGAAAATCTAAATTATAACATAGTCTGGCTACTAAATACACTGTCTCGAAAAATAGAGCAGTATAAACAAAACTAAAAGATAAAGGATGAGAGCAAAGGTTTGCGGGCGCTAAAGCAGCTACCTCAAGAATATCCGAACTGATAAAGCTCTAAAATCAGTGACCACCATACCCGGAAGTACTTAGATCTGCAAACCAAGTGCAGAGTATGGTATGAGAACATCTGAGCCAATATTATTAATAACTAACAAGACTAACCTTGGGCTGAAAGCAGTGACGAGCTCAACATGTACAGTCCAAATATAGAAATAACAGTACAGAAATGTAGGCATACTTTCAAGTATAACAATTATAGCTCAAGCATGTAAAGTATGCCATGTGTAATCGAAATGAGGAATGATACATCTCGATATCTACATGTCAATTATGTATGCCAACTGTAATGCAAAACAATGATGAAATCATAAGCATACTCTCATTGTATCAAATCACTCATTCCTCCCATTCATTTAATCCTCACTGTCACTCAGTCCTCCCAATCGCTCGACACTCTCTCTCGGCACTCGCACTCAGTAGGTACCTGCGCTCACTGCTGTTACGTCAGACCTCCGGGGGGGAGATCCTGCCCCAGTGCTATAATAAGCCAATCATGGCATGAATCAATAAATCCTGGTGTGGCGTGCATCCCGATTTCATAAATATCCTCACCATCAGGCCATCGGTCTCACTCAGTCATCAATCTCTCAAGTCTCCCAGGATCACAAGTATCATGATAATCAACCCAAATAATGATGATATGATGCATCAATAAATGGAAACAGAGAATGAGATATGATATGCAAATGATAGCTATGACCGAGTACATAATTGCAAATTAAGTAAGTAATTTAATAGCAACACGAACTCTGTGGGTCCTAACAGTACCAACATATAGCCTAAGCATGATTTGTAATATGAATCGCAGCTAAATGTCTCTAACACATGGAGAATATACGGATAACAACAAGATTATTCAACTACATAGTTCCACAAAATCGACCGAATCATAAATCCTACGATGCACGCTCACACGTCTCCACATAGCATGTGTGTCACCACAACACCAACCACATAACACGTAATTCAGGGATTCATACCCTGAGAACCAAGTTTAGAAGTGTTAGTTACCTCAAACCGTCCAAATCTCTACTTCGACAAGCCCTTGCCTCGCGAATCGGCCTCCGAACGACTCAAATCTAACCACAAAAAACTCGATACAATCAACACAAGCTATAGGAATCAATTCCATATGCAAAAGCTAAGTTCTTAAGCAAAGGTCAAAAAGTCAAATCAAAAGGTCAACTTCGGGCTCATGTCTCGGAATCCGACAATACTAACAAAATCTGAACACCCATTCAACCGCGAGTCCAACCATACCAAAATTACTCAAATCCGATCACAACTCGACCATCAAATCGTCAAATTAATGCCTAGGAAGTTTCTATAATTTTCCCCAAATTTTTAACCCCAAATCACTAATTAAATGATGAAATCAATGATATATTCATGTAAGATAACCAAAAACGAGTTAGAATCACATACCCCATTCACTCACTTAAATATTTCCCCAAGAATCGCATCAATTCGTGCTCCCAAAATAAAATTGTGAAATATAACTCAAACCCTCATTTTTTAAACTTATATTCAGACCAGATATCCCTTCTTCACGAACGCGGAAAGTGCCTCACGTTCGCGAAGCACAAAACTCAGCTTCCAAGAAATTTACTCCACGCAAACGCATAAATGCCCACGCAAATGCGATGCTTCGTAGAACTTGGCCTACGCGAACGCGTCCCCCTGACCGCGAACGCGAAAGCTATGGGCCTGGTGCCCAGTCTGTATCCACCTTATACGCGAACGTGTATTCCTCATTATGATCGCGATGCACATCATCCCCAGACCTTCGCAAACGCGATTAAGAAATTCTCACATGGCCCAAAATGCTCTTCACAAACATGAGACCTCTCTCGAGAACGCATACAAGAAATCCAACAGCAGTGAAATCAACAGTCCTCAAGTTCCAAAATGCGTCAAACATGGTACGAATCACACCCGAGGCCCCCGCGACCTCAACTAAACATACTAACAAATCATAAAATACCATACAAACTCGCTCGAGGCGTCAAATCACATCAAACAACACTAAAACCACAACTTGTGTATCCATTCAAGCGTAATGAACTTATGAACTTCTAACTTCTACATTCGATGTTAGAACCTATCAAATCAACTCCGACTGACCTCAAATTCTGCACACAGGTCATAAATGACACAACATACCTATTCCAACTTCAGAAACTACAATTCGAGCCTGGTAACCACAAAGTCAACTCTCAGTCAAACTTCTCAACTCTCCAAACTTGTAATTTTCCAACTTTCGCTATTTCAAGCCAAAATCACTTACGGACCTCCAAATAAATATCCGGACGCACTCCTAAGTCCAAAATCACCATACGGAGCTATCAAAAATCCATTCCGGAGTCGTTTGCACATAAGTCAACATCCAGTTAACTCTTTCAACTTAAGCTTTCAACCTTGGGACTAAGTGTCCCATTTATTCCGAAACATCCCCGGAACGGAACTAATCAGCCCGGCAAGTCACATAATAGCAATGAGCACAAAAGAATAAGTAAATGGGTGAACGAGGATACAACACTCAAAGCGACCGTCCAGGTCGTTACATCCCCCTCCTCTTAAACAAATGTTCGTCCTCGAACATGTCTAGAATCATACCCGGAGTCTCAAATAGGCGTGTATATATGCTCTTAAACTCCCGCTCAGTCTCTCAAGTAGCCTTCTCAGCTGGATGTCCTCTCCACTACACCTTCACTGAAGCTATGTTCTTTGACCTCAACTTTCGAACCTGCTGATCCAAAATGGCCATCGGCTGCACACCATAAGTCAAATCGTCATCCAACTGAATCGTGCTGAAGTCCAAAACATGAGACGGATCCGCCGACATAATTTTGGAGCATGTATACATGAAATACTGTATGAACACTCGACATACTAAGCAATAAGGCAAGCTTGTAAGCCACCTCTCCAATCCTTCAAGCACATCAAAAGGCCCAATAGACTGATGGCTCAACTTTCCCTTCTTCTCGAACCTCATAGCACCCTTCATGGGTGAAACTATAAGTAGTACCTTCTCACCAACCATGTAAGCAATATCACGAATCTTATGATCGGCATAGCTCTTTTATCTAGACTATGTCATGCGAAGATGATCCTGAATCAACTTAACCTTGCCCAAAGCATCTTGAACTAAGTCAGTACCTAATAGCCTAGCCTCACCCGGCTCAAACCAATCCACTGGAGACCAACACCATCACCCATACAAAGCCTCATACGGAGTCATCTGAATGCCCGATTGGTAGCTGTTATTGTAAGCAAAATCGACAAGTGGAAGAAACTAATCCCAAGAGCTCCCCAAATCTATGACACAAACACGTAACATATCCTCCAATATCTGAATAGTGCGCTTGGACTGTTCGTCCATCTAAGGGTGGAATATTGTACTCAACTCAACCCGTGTGCCTAACTCTCGTTGCACTGCTATCCAATCATGCGATGTAAACTGTGTGCCCTGATCTGAAATGTTGTACACCAGCAAAGCATGAAGGTGAACAATCTCGCGGATGTAGATCTTATCCATCTGCTCCGAAGAATAAGTAGTCCCAACTGGAATGAAATACGTGAACTTGGTCAATAGATCCATAATCACCCATATAGCATCAAACTTCCTTGAAGTCCATGGGAGCCCAATTACAAAATCCATGGTGATATGCTCCCATTTCCACTCCGGAATCTCAAGCCTCTGAAGTAATCCGCTATCTCTGATGCTCATACTTCACCTGCTGACAATTTATGCACTGAGCTACAAATCCCATTATGTCTTTCTTCATACTCCTCTACCAATAGTGTTGCCTCAAGTCCTGATACATCTTTGTGGCACCCGAATGAATGAAATATTATGAACCGCGGGCCTCCTCAAGAATCTACTCACGTAGACCATCCATATTGGGCACACAAATTCGACCATTCATCTCCAATAGTAACATCATTGGCATCACTGCGTTGAACTATTTTCTTAAGTATAGGCAAATGAGGTCATCATACAGACACTTTAATGCTATCATATAAGGAAAATCGAGAAACCACATAAGCTAGAACTCGACTGGGCTGCAAAACATATAATCTCACGAACAGGTTGGCCAAGACCTAAACATCTGATGCAAGCGATCTCTTACCAATAGGAATGAATGCAAGGCTACCCATACTAACTGCTTTTCTACCCAAGGAAATTGCCACCACATTGGCCTTCCTGGGATGATATAGAATGGTAATATCATAGTCCTTTAGCATCTCCAACCATCTCTGTTGCCTCAAATTTAGATCCTTTTATTTGAAAAAGTGTTGGAGACTACAATGATCTGTAAATACCTCACAAGACATACCGTAGAGGTAATGCCTCCAAATCTTCAATGCATGAACGGTGGCTGCCAGCTCCAAAATATGTACATGGTAGTTCTTCTCATGGGGATTCAACTGGGGTGAAGCATAAGCAATCACTCTACCCTATTACATCAAGACATACCCAATACTAATCCGAGAAGCATCACAATACACTATATAAGAGCCTAATATTGAAGGCAAAACTAGAACTGGACATGTGGTCAAGGCAGTCTTGAGCTTTTGAAATCTCTCATCACACTCATCCAACCACCTTAATGGAGCACCCTTTTAGGTCAACCTGGTCAAAGGCGCTGCAATGGATGAGAAACACTCCACAAAGCTACAATAATATCTAGCCAAGCCGATAAAGCTCCGAATCTCTGTAGCTGAAGACGGTCTGGGCCAACTCTGGACCGCCTCTATCTTCTTTGGATCCACCTTAATCCCCTCACTGGACACCACATGCCCTAAAAATGCCACTAAGCTGACCAAAACGCACACTTGGAGAACTAAGAATAAAGATTATCCTTCCTCAACCTCTGTAGTACAATCCTCAAACGTGAGTACAACATGATATCATCAATAAATACTGTGATAAACGAATCAAGATATGACTGGAATGCACTATTCCTCAGATGCATGAATATTGCTGGGGTGTTGGTCCACACAAAAGACATCACAAGGAACACATAGTGACCATATTGGATCCTGAATGCCGTCTTTAGAATATTCGAGTCCCGAATCTTCAACTGGTGATACCCATACCTTAAGTCAATCTTAGATAATACCCTTGCTCCCTAAAGCTGGTCAAATAGATCATCAATGCGCGGCAAAGGATACTTGTTCTTGATTGTAACTTTGTTAAAAATAGTACCATCTTTCATCTTCTCAAACAGAACCGGTGCACTCCAAGGCGATGCTCTAGGCCTAATAAACCCCTTATGAAGAAGTTTCTGAAGTTGCTCTTTCAATTCCTTCAGTTCTGCTGGTGCCATACAATACGGAGGGATAGAAATGGGCTGAGTGCCCTACACCAAGTCAATACTAAAATCAATATACCTATCGGGTGACATGCCCGACAGGTCTGCAGGAAACACATCCGAAAAGTCTCGCACTACAGGAACATTACCAATAGTAGGGGTATTAGCACCAACGTCTCTCAAAAAGGCCAAATAATACAAACACCCCTTCCCAACCATCTGTTGGGCCTTCGAATATGAAATCACCATGCTAGGAACATAATCCAGAGAACCTCTCCACTCGATCCTTGGCAACCCCGGCATTGCCAACGTCACAATCTTAGCATGATAATCCAGAAAAGAATGACATGGAAACAACCAATCCATAACCAAGATCACGTCAAAATCAACCATAATAAAACATAAGAGATCAACTCTAGTCTCCAATCCCCCAATAGTCAACACACACGACCGATACACACGGTCCACAATAATGGTATTGTCCACTGGTGTAGATACATGAACCGGTGAGACTAAGGATTCATGGGGCATATCCAAATAACGAGTAAAATAGGATGATACATAGGAATAAGTAGAACCAGGGTCAAATAATATGGAAGCATCTCTATGGCACACTAGAACAATACATGTGATCACTGCATCTCAAGCAACGGCCTCTTGCCTGGCAAGAATAGCAAAGAACCGAGCATGACCGCCACCTGATCAGCCTCCCCCTCTAGGGCAACCTCTAGCTGCCTGAGACACACCCCGAGCTTGCTGGGCGGGTGGTGAAGTGACTGGTGCGGAAGTCACTGCCTGACTTCTCTGCTGAGCTGGACCTCCAAAGCGATAAAGACAGTCTCCACACGTTCCCAAACTCCCCGCACTCGAAGAAACTCCCTGCTGATGGTGGGGACGAAATCGAGCCCCGAGAACCAGAATAACTACTGGAAAGACCTGGCAGAGATAAACCCTGAACCGATGGAGTACTGGATGAACTCTGAGCTGGGAGAGCATGGAGAGATGACTGACCCGGACGAGCACTGTACGAACCATGGCTATCTGACGCACCATGATCACACCCAACTCTAGTCCCAAAAGGTATAAGCGATCGCTGCAAATATAATCCGTTATAAGAGTCAGGAGTCGAATCCCACAAAGAAATAAGGTCTAGCTATAACTGTTCACTATCACTAACAAGATAAGCTCGAACAATTCCTAATTTAGAATATTAAGATTCTTATGCTTAACTAATTAACTATCAAATTAAAGTAATAAATTAATAACTAAAGATACTAAGGGTTGGAGACAAATCAAAGCTCGCACTTCTTCATCGCTCAAATACCACAAATCAATTCCTAATAGCTTGCACTTCTTCATCGCTCACTATGATCACATCAAAGCTTTGTTATCTCTAATCCCTCTTTTAAACCCATTGTATTGATATCTCATATACGTTAGGAGTGATGTTGTTCATCAACCACCTAAATATGTACTCCTTTTCAAGTAATACATAATAAATAGGCACAGTTAATTAAGAGCTCTTCAATTAACTAAAATAAGCACGTAATTGAATAAATAGAAAAATTCAAAGACTAAATTATATCAAAACGTATCAAGAATTCATCCTACAAAAGGTTCTATCAAACCCCTAGATAACATAATTAGCTAGTCATAAAAGTATGTAAAACTACAATACTAAAATTCATAACCACTAATGGAAATAGGAAGAAGAAAGTGAAAAACGCGTTGAAGAATTCTTCGCCTTGCTCCTTGTGTGTTCTAGCCTCCTTAGGTCGATTTGTCTCCTTAGGTCGAATTCCCCAGGTCAAATATGCCTTTCAAAAGTGAGGTTAAAGACTATTTATATGTAATATGGTTAGCATGGGGCGAAATAATACAAGCCACTTCGGAAAAGACTTTTCAGGTTAGCTAGTTCACTCTCTCGTGCGCACGCAAGAGTGAACGAGCGAAGTTCTTCTTTTGTCTTTTGGTCCCAAATTGACTTCTTTTGCACACACTTGTCCAACATGCTCCTACACATAAGAATGCATGTAATGAGCATAATTCGCTATAAAAACTCATGTAACTTACCGTAACCACACAAGTTATGAGATGAAAGTACACCGAAAAATATGGCGGCATACTAGCTCAATGGACAATCAAAGAAACGCCTACATCATCACCTAGACTCAGAAAGCTTACTTATTTTGCTTCGACTAACACATGGGGAAAATTATAAACTAATATAGAATAGCAAAAAATGTAATCAAGACCTCACATCACACAATGCACATGATTCACTCCAGACGGATCAAATTTGACACTCAAGTTAAACAACTAAGAACAATCATCTTATTAATTCAACACATGGAAAGTAATTATAGGAGTCAACAAATGATCTTAAGCGTCAAAGGAAAGTAACATATATTGTCAAGGTAAATTGGCACATAGAACACAAAGCAGATAATCAGCTCAAATATTACAGCTCTAAGTCCCGGCATAAAGCGTGTCAAAAAGTATTGATAATCAAGTTCTTCCATTTCATTATCAATTCGAGAGAAGAAAGAAAAAGGAAAATCTTTTTGCATTTTTCTTTAGACTTTAATCCCTCAAGAAAATTATCAAAGAAGTCCATCGTCGGGAAAAATCCAAAACCTTTATGAAAATTCTACCCAAAGAAAAGCTACGACCCGGTTCAAATAGTCATCCCTTGGAAAAGAACTGCGGCCGTAAGAAAAACCAAGGGGGATTATTTCTACCTAATAATTTTTTTATACATATTTTTTAACATACATAACATAGCACAAGAAATCACTCAGACAGTCTTCTCCCACCCCACAATTAAAATTGTGCATTGTCTCTAATGCATAACATAAATAATAAGAGGGTAAAATAAACTCCTTAGTAGGCCAAAGGCCGAAGCACTAGCAATGCATGGGGTACTCATACGCCTCCCTGGTATTTTGCTTTGTGCGGACACCCCACACATAGTTCTAACCATTTGGCTTTCTATTTCATTCTTCCAATAGCTTTTCTTCCCATGCTCGTAAAAAATAAAAAAATAATACTACAAAAATAACACAAAAAAATAATTAAAAAAAAGCTAAACATAAAAGAATGCAGTAAAGATGGGTTGCCTCTCAACAAGCGCCTGATTTAATGTCATAGCACGACGTGAACCATTTTCTGCCTCCATCTCGAGCTTTTGAAGTGAACCACGACGCTAATCCTTGCAAGCCAAAAATTAAATAAATTCTCTTGTACTTTTTGGCACCCGATCGAGGAGTAACACCTTGCCTAGATGGACTTAAAAATTTCAAAACATAAGGCTCATCTACCTCTTTCCTTGTCTCCTTTTTACGCTCATAAGGATTCATTTTTATTTCACCATCTGAACATAATGTAGAGAAGTATTTGGAGTGAGGTTCAACACGTACAAATACCTAAACTTCAATATTTTCAGCCTCATCGACACATATTATACTAGAATCAGCTAAATTTATATCCTCAGTGTCCTTGCATGACTCTAGTATCATTCTTCAACATTGACATCATCAAATTCTAGCTAATTATAGTGTTGGTGTTCTACTCTAGACTCCTCCATTGGCACCTCAGATTCTATCTCTAATGCAAAATGCGCTTGGCTACTATCCATAAAATTAACTTGTTGAGCATTAAAAGCTTCAACTAGTTGACTCACTTGAGCCTCCAGGTTGTGAATAGTTTCCTCTTGCCTTTGCATCTGCAGTTGTGTCTCCTTATTATTTCCCACAAGGTACCTTAGCATTTTTTTTATCTCTTTCAGGTCTTCATCCCTAGGTTCTTTGTTCCTATTAACACCACAAGAAAAAATAGAACCATCATAGTAAGGGGTTGAGGGAGGATAAGAAATATAAGCACATCTATGAAAGTGACTATTTTGACCACCACACATTTCACATGCATTCCACAAATAAGATTGAGTTGGTGCACATAACTTGCTTTCAGGAATATTTTTATAAATTTGCCACGGGGGATTTCCTTCAAAATATTTATGAGGATCAATAGTAGAAATACGAATACCTAAACTCCCATAATTCCAAGATGCCATGTTTCTCAAATCAAAAAGTAAAATAAAATAATATTAAAAACGAACAAAACAAAAAAAAAGTTGAAACATGAAACATAGCAATATATAAATCAACAACTACACCGTTAGTTCCCCGGCAATGACGCCAATAATTTATCACGCCCAACTCTAGTCCTAAAAAGGATAAACGGTCGCTACAAAAATAATCTTGTCTAAGAGTTCGTACTCGAATCCCACAGAGAAATAAGGTCTAGCTATAACTGTTCACTATCACTAAGAAGAAAAGCTCGAACAATTCCTAAGTCAAAAATATTAAGATTCTTATGTTTAGCTAATTGACTAACAAATTAAAGTAATAAATTAATAACTAATATACTAAGGGTTGGAGACAAGATTAATGAGGTTTAGAGTTATGATTTCCGCAATTGTTGGAATCCTTCCAGCTACGTATTCTATAATTCTGCCTAATTATTTTCTGCTGATCGTGAGGACTAAACTCATCGTAATTCTCTCTAGAGCAACTACAATAATGTACTAGTCACATTATCTCGAATTATGCTAGCTTGCACTTTTTCACCTCCTACTATGATCACGTCAAAGCTTCGTTATCTCTAATCCCGCTTTTAAACCCGTCGTATTGATATCTGACATATGTTAGGAGTGACGTTGTTCAGCAAGTACCTAAATATGTGCTCTTTTTCAAGCAATACATAATAAATAGGCACCATTAATTGAGAGCTCTTCAATTAACTAAAATAAGCACGTAATTGAACAAATACAAATATTCAAAGACTTAATTATATCAAAATGTATCAAGCATTCATCCTACAAAAGGTTCCATCAAAACTCTAGATAACATAATTAGCTAGTCATAAAAGTATATAAAACTACAATACTAAAATTCATAACCAATAATGGAAATAGGAAGAAGAAAGTGAAAAACCCGTAGAAGAATTCTCCTCCTTGCTCCTTGTGTGTTCTAGCCTCTTTAGGTCAAATCCCCTCTTTAGGTTGAATCCCCTCCTTAGGTCGAATTCTCTCCTTAGGTAGAATTTTCTCCTTAGGTCGAATTCCCCTGGTCGAATCTGCCATTCAAAAGTGAGTTTAAAGACTATTTATACGGGATAGGGTTAGCATGGGGTGAAATAATACAAGCCACTTTGGAAAAGACTTTTCAGGTTAGCTCGTTCACTCTCTCGTGCGCACGCGAGAGTGAACGTGTGAAGTACTTCTCTTTTTTTTTGCCTCCCAAATATCTTGTGCACTTCTATGCCTTTTTATCTTATGTCACTATTTTTTCTCAAGCTTTTCCTCAGCTATCTCGTTCACGCGAGAATGAACGAGCACAGTTCTTCTTTTGTCGTTTGGTCCCGAATCAACTTCTTTTGCACACTTTTCGTCAAACTTGCTCCTACATATAAAACCTCACGTAATGAGCATCCTACATATAAAAACTCACGTAATGAGCATAATTCACTACAAAATCTCAAGTAACCTACTATAAACACACAAGTTATGAGATGAAAGTACACCGAAAAATATGCAATTTAGGAATTTATCACACCCCGATGAACCTGACGATCCATCTGAGAGGGCCGAGAAGGACTACCCCTACTGTGGTAGGACTTCGCCTAGAATGAACACCACTGAAACCACTCTAACCACAAGGCCTCTTGGCTTCCATCTCCTCACGCTCCTGACTATAGATTAACTCTAGCCGCCGAGCATTATCAACCACCTCGTCGAACCTAGAACCTGAGGCATTCTCCCGAGTCATAACAAAATGCAACTGATAGATGAGGCAATCAATGAATGTCATAATCCTCTTCCTCTCTATGGGAACCAACCAGATCGTGTAACGGGCCAAATCTAAAACTTTCATCTCATTCTGGGTCACAGACATGCCCTCCTAGCATAGCTGGTCAAACTGCCTACGCAACTCCTCCCTACGGGCCGGTGGCACAAACTTCTCCAAGAAGAGAACAGAGAACTCGTGACATGAAAGTGGTGCAGCATCAGCTGGCCTGCTCCTTTCATAGGCCTCCCACTATCTAAAGGGTGCCCCTGCCAGCTGAAAAGTAGTAAATGAGACTCCACTAGTCTCTAGAATACCCGACGTGTGAAGAATCCGCTGGAACCTATCCAAGAAGTCCTGATCATCCTCAGACTTAACCCTACTGAATGTTGGAGGCTTGAGATTCCCAAACCTCTCTAGTCTCTTTTGCTCCTCATCACTCAAAATGGGACCCACCTGGGCCTGAGCATTTGCAACAGCTGGGCTGGTACTACCCCTGGTGTCTGAAGTCCCTACATCACCTGCTCTAGAGTACGGGTGGCAGAAGTCTGAGCACCTCTTCCAGCCGGAGAAGTGGCTGCTACAGCAGAAACCAAAATAAACTGAGCAAGGCTAGTGCAAACAGTCAATATCTGGGCCAGAGCCTCCTGAAAGCAAGGAATCACGATGGGCACAGCTCGTTCCTGAGCTGGTCCCACCGGATCAACCATATTTTGAATCTTCTCCTCTGCTAGAGCAATTGGTGGATTTGCAGGTATTACTCTAGCTGTTGTACGAGCTACAGCTCGGCCCCTACTGCGGCCCCGACCTCTCGTGGCCCTAGCTGGTTGAACTAGTGGATATCTGCCCCGTCCGATAGCACGTGTCCTCAATATCTGTGAGTGAATTGAATCACAAAAGTTTAGTTTCCACAATCAACAAATTCTCATGACAAGAACACACGAAAGTGAAGTTTTCCTAATGGTTCGGCAGCCTCTTGAAGATAAGTACAGACGTCTCCGTACCGATCCGCAAGACTCTACAAAACCTGCTCATGACTCGTGAGACCTATGTAACCAAGGCTCTGATACTAAATTATCATGACCCAAATCTCACATGTCGTGATGGTGCATATCGCAATACTAGGCAAGCTGACAACCACGATAAAACACGCATTATTTGAGTTTGAAAACATATTAAAATAAGTTTAAAAGTTAAATGTCATAAATACATATACGAAGATACCGCAATTCAATACAATATTCCCCCAAAATTCGGGTGTCACTGAGTATATGAGAATCTAAATAACAACATAGTCTGGCTTCTAAATACATTGTCTAGGAAGGTAGAATAGTATAAACAAAACTAAAAGATGAAAGGAGGAGAGTCAAGGTCGGTTGGCGCCAAAGAAACTACCTCGAGAATCTCTGAACTGATAAAATTGCAAAATCAACAACAACTGTATCCGGTGTGAGCACCTAATTTTTGACTATATTTAAATTTTTATCACTTTCTACTACGTAAATATTTTTAGAAATTTAATATATATTTGTTTAGCCCGGCCCAATATACTCAATAAGAAACAAATTTAACTTTGGGCTGAAAGCAATGACAAGCTCAACAGGTATAGTCCAAATATAGAAATAACAATACAAAAATGTACGCATGCTTTCAAGTTCAACTGTTAAAGCTCAAATATGTAAAATATGTCAAGTGTAACTAAAATGAGGAATGATACATCTCGATATCTACATGTCAATTATGTATGCCAACTGTAATGCAAAACAATGATGAAATCATAAGCATACTCTCAGAGTATCAAATCACTTTGTTCTCCCATTCACTCAATCCTCACAGTCACTCAATCCTCCCAATCGCTCGGCACTCACACTCGCACTCAGTAGGTACCTGCGCTCACTACTGATAAGTCAAACTCCGGAGGGGAGGATCTTTCCCAAGCACTATAATAAGCCAATAATGTCATGAATCAATAAAACTTGTTGTGGCATGTAGCCTGATCCCGTAAATATCCTCACCATTAGGCCCTCGGCCTCACTCAATCATGAATCTGTCCAGTCTCTCCAGCTCATAAGTATCAAGATAATCATCCCAAACAATGATGATATGATGCATCAATAAATGGAAACAGAGACTCAAGTATGATATGCAAATGATAGCAGTGACTAAGTACATAATTGCAAATTAATCAACTAATTTAACAGCAACACGACATATGTGGGTCGCACAAGTACCAACATATAGTCTAAGCATGATTTCTAACATGAATCGCAGCTCAATGTATCTAACACATGGATAATATACGGATAATAAGAAGATTATTCAACTACAAGGTTCCACAGAATCGACCAAGTCACAACTCCTACAGTGCACGCCCACACGCTCGTCACCTACTACAACACCAACCATATAACATGTAATTAAGGGATTCATACCCTCAGAACCAAGTTTAGAAGTGTTACTTACCTCAAACCGTACAAATAACTACTCCGACAACCCCTTGCCTCGCGAATCGGCCCGCGGACGACTCGAATCTAGCAACAAACAACTCGATACAATCAACTCAAGCTATAGGAATCAATTCCATATGAAAAAGCTAAGTTCTTAAGCAAAGGTTAAAAAGTCAACTCAAAAGGTCAACCCTGGGACCATGTCTCAGAATCTGACAAATCCGAACATCCATTCAACCACGAGTGCAACCATACCACATTTACTCAAATCTAATCACAACTCGACCTTCAAATCCTCAAATTAAAGCCTAGGAAGTTTCTACAATTTTCCCCAATTTTTCAACCCCAAATCGCTAATTAAATGATGAAATCAATGATATATTCATATAATTTAAACTAAACCTAGTTAGAATAACTTACCCCAATCACTCCCTTGAAAATCTCCCCAAACATCGCCACCCAAAATTCCTTCTTCACGAACGCGAAAAGTGCCTCGTGTTCGCGAAGCACAAAACACAGCCCGGATATTTACTCTTCGTGAATGCATAAACGCCCACGCGAGTGCGATGCTTTGCAGAACTTGGCCTACGCGAATGCGTCCCCTTGACCGCGAACGCGAAGGCTAAGGACCTGGTGCCCAGCCTGCCTCCACATTCTATGCGAATGCGCATTCCTCATCTCTATCGCGATGCACATCATCCCCATAACTGGTGGAACGCGGCTAACAAATTCTCACCTACCCTAAAATGCTCTTCGTGAATTAGACTTCTCTCGTGAACGCGTATAAGAAAACATCAGCACCAGCTAAATCAGTAGTCCTCAAGTTCCAAAATGCGCTGAACATGGTCCGAATCACACCCGAGGCCCCCGGAACCACAACGAAACATACCAACAAGTCCTAAAACACCATACAAACTCGCATGAGGCGTCAAATCACATCAAACAAAATTTACACCACAAATCGCACATCGATTCAAGCCTAATGAACTTATGAACTTCTAACTTCTACATTTGATGTCGAAACCTATTAAATCAAATCCGAGTGACCTCTAATTTTGCACACAAGTCACAAATGACACAACAGACCTATTCCAACTTTCAAAACTAAAATCCGAATCCGGTAACCACAAAGTCAACTCTCGGACAAGCTTCTAATTTTTCAACTTTTGTCATTTCAAGCCAAAATCACTTACGGACCTCCAAATCAATATCTGGATACACTCCTATGTCCAAAATCACCATACGGAGGAATCAGAACTATCAAAACTCCATTTTGGATTCGTTTGCACATAAGTCAATATCCGGTCAACTCTTTCAACTTAAGCTTCCATCCCGAATCAGAACTATCAAACCTAAGTATCTCATTTCATTCCGAATCATCTTCGGAACCAAACCAACCATCCCGACAAATCACA
>AWOL01S0010778.1:54810-63129 GCA_000715115.1 Nicotiana otophora | reverse complement strand
CTCTACCTGTTTCCAACAGTCTTTCTCAACATAGAAAAAGATCGAGAGGGGCCCGAAAGCCCCTAAAGAATGGAAACGGAATTCGATTCGCTCCCTATTCTCTCTTAAATAAATAAAGCTCGCCCTGGGTTGGGTCTTTCCCTGTTGTTCTGTTCCCGCCACGAGAAAGACGCACGGAAGAGGTATTCCCAACGCGCGGAGTATCTGTTGAGAGTTTGTCTCGGTAGGGAATTGTACGATCTTTTCCCCTATTGCATTGAATCAATAAAAAAGAGAGGTCAGTGCTACGGCTCCCTATTGTTTGATCCAATATTGACCGGGGACGAGCCCACACTTCCATAGATCCTTGGTTTGACCTCCCGTAGTGGTCCTTGATTTTAAGAAAGCAGAGCGGGGCCAATTTCTCGTACTTGCTCAGTCTGCCCCCCTTTCTTCGAGTGCCCCGCCCGGTTCACTGGGTTGTTGGCCTATCAAGCACTTTCCCGCTGCTCCTGCCGCCTGCTTGGCTGACGGAGCGCTCGTTATCCTGACTTTTCTCTCTGCTGGGGCCCTCCCATTGCTATAGCCATAAGCTATGGCAGCTCCAACTTGCAACCACAGGGGCCCGCCCCGCGAGTCCAGAGTGGGCTCAGCGGTCAGCCTCCATTCGAATTATGTTAGGGGGCCTTTCGCTTTTGCCAGATCTAGAGAGATACTATAAGTCCTCCGTCCCAGATTCCATCTCCACGGCCATTTGGTTCACTGGAACTACCAAAAGGTCTCATGCTTACGTTGCTGTTATTGATGGTTTGATTATCTGGGACCATGAGGACCCCAGTCGTGCTTCTGGTTTCCATTCGAATCATCATATTGATGATAAATCTCCTCGTGCTCTGCCATAAGAACTTGGAGTCCGTATCATGGTGAAGATAAGGGAAGGCTGATTCTTGCTCAAACNTAGGGGGTCTTTCGCTTTTGCCAGATCTAGAGAGATACTACAAGTCCTCCGTCCCAGATTCCATCGCCGCGGCCATCTGGTTCACCGGTACTACCAAAAAGTCTCATGCTTACGTTACTGTTATTGATGGTTTGATTATCTTGGACCACGAGGACCCCAGTCGTGCTTCTGGTTTCCATTCCAATCATCATATTGATGATAAATCTCCTCGTGCTCTGCCATAAGAACTTGGAGTCCGTATCATGGTGAAGATAAGGTAAGGCTGTGATTCTTGCTCAAAAAACAGACCGAACGCCTTCGAGTTATTGGCTCGTCCAACCCGGCAGCAT
Source organism: Nicotiana otophora (assembly GCA_000715115.1). NCBI lineage: Eukaryota > Viridiplantae > Streptophyta > Magnoliopsida > Solanales > Solanaceae > Nicotiana > Nicotiana otophora. Next base: position 61,863 of record AWOL01S0010778.1, on the reverse strand, counting down.
TCATGAGTCGCTAGTTCAACTGTGCCTCGAATATAATGTCGAGAAGTACCATGCATGGTTGCCCTCGTCCTTTCTTTCTATCAGTCTCACCCAGCAAGCCACCCCAACCCTACAGCCAAAAAAGGTAAGCGCCTAGCGCGAGCCTTATTTATTAGTTTAGTAAAGTCAAGCTTTGGCTCCCTAAAGACTAAAGAAATGCATAAAAAAAGGGGGGGACTTATGCAACGGGCTATGCCACCCAAACCAACTGAGGGAAGTCGCATCCGTCCCATCGCAAGCACCTACAATGTCATGATCACATTGGTTTACCCTAGTTTCTTTGGTAGTTTAACGTACGGTCGCCCCTCCAACAAGAAAAGGTATAAATATGGAAACTTCTCTGCCATTTGGATCGGAGAATTTATGGAGGAAATCGGGTTTTAAATTCCCAGAAACCGCACGCTTATAAAGCCCAAGGGAATAGGCCGTGCCTAAAATCATCCCAAGCGCTGCTAATGTGGCTACTAAGCTATTTCTTTGGAAAGCTCCTATTAAGGAGTGATTGAGTCCGACTCAAGCGAATGAGTGGAAGGCGTGGCAAGAGAGCGAGTTCGACTCGTGAATGACCAGCAAGTGAATGACCGATCCTTTTGAGCCAATACTGTTGCGAGACTGGTACTTGGTGGCTCACGAGCAACATATAGACTAAGGTTGCCCATCACTCCCTCGCTCTTTTATGAAGGCCCTTTGAATTATCTTTCTAGTGTGGTTCCTCCATAAGAATACTGAATGCCCAGCTTCGCAGAGAAGNTTCCGGGTAGAAGGTGACAACCCTAATGAATTGACTATGAAGGTGGCTCTTAGCTACATCAGCGCTCAAATTCCTTAATCGTTATTGCCCAGGCTTCGATGATCAACCCCTGGCACATTTAGGTTTTGATCTTCGGCCATCCTGGTCCTCAGGACCCAACACTATATTATTCAACTATATTTCCTTTAAAATGAAAAGATGCAAAAGGTGTTGATACATCCTATCCACATAGAAATCGTATCCTCTTCCACACATTACCGGTGGATGCTACAGCCGCTATCACTTTGGCTGTAGGATGGGAATGAAGGTCTAGGAGGCAGGGAAGAAAAGGTTATTCGCTATTGGCTTACCCTTATATTAGGCCTTGGTACGGCCTATACATGATGGATGAAGGTTTTGGCAAGGTTAAGAATGGATGGTACCAATAATCAGACCCAACCGTTACAGTACTTGAGAAGAAAGAAAATTTCTTTCTCTTTTTATCTTAAGGCTGCTACCGATTCCTTATCTATTATCCTGACGTCCTGTGTGCAGGGTTGTTCGGAAATCCCTTTGCAACTTACTGGACGTTCATACTTTGTTCTGTAGTCTTTAAATTACCATATAGTTTCAATTATTATAATAAAGGCTATAGGTCATCGGTTGTGACGTTTACGAAGGGTCAACCCCTCGGATTTTTTAGTTCTTGGCCTCTATTCACACTTAAACATCATATGCTTGTGTGGATAGCTACTGAAAAGGTGTATGGCATGATGAAGCGTTGCGACTATTCCATTCTTGTCGACGGTGATCGCCGATGAGAAGGTGACAGCCACTTAGCATAATATATAGTTTCAGTGTAATATAACTCTATCTAAAGAAAAGTCTCCCATTTGAAAGATTATTTATTATAAGTCATGTTTTCGAGTTTGCCAAATCAATTTTGAGCGACGAAGTTACTAGGGATTTTTTTCCAGTGTCTGTTAAGATGCTCCGGTCTTTGGTTGACGCTATTACGTGGAAAAGACCCTGATTTTCTCAAAGATTAGAGATGCCACCGGTACTATGTGTCTGTCTTTGACCTCTGATTGAGGGGTGCTTCTTATCGTATCTGCGGTGTNGTGGAAAAGACCCCGATTTTCTCAAAGATTAGAGATGTCACTGGTACTATGTTTCTGTCTTTGACCTATCGATTGAGGGGTGCTTCTTATCGTATCTGTGGTGCGCCCTATCGCCCTAAATCTAAGCGATGGAAGCCTCACTATCTTTGTATGCTTTCGCCGCCCGTTATCACTAAAACTGTGGTTAGGATTTCCAGATTTCGGAGTGTTAACACCGAGTGTCGCGCGGGCCTTCATTCTTGAAAGGCCTAAAAGTAGCGCCTTCGCTTTGTTTTTAATGAAAAGGAAAGAGAAGATCTTCAGATATTGTTTCAAGGGGAGGACTTTCTTGATCGCCACATTCTTCAACCATGGGTTAAGATGTGGCTAAAGTCTCTTTGATGGTAGCGTATATTATGCTCGAGGTCCCTCGAGCCTCCTCTTATACCAATGTCTATATTCCGTTCTAAGAATAAGGTCAATTTCTTTTCCGGTATATGGAGTTTGTTTTCATTGTTACGACAGGCTGAGAGTAGTGCCCGCTCCCTTGTATTTGGGGGAGTTGGACGGACGTTCCGCTCTTCGGGACTTTCTTTATTCTTTTTTCGTTAAAACAAATACAACTGAAAAAGTCTACTAGGAATTTAGACTGACGGCGTACCTGAGCAATCATGCCTGCAGACCCCTCGATTCTCTTTCTATGACTACTCTGGAAAAGAAAGTCTCACTACTCAATGGCTTTTGATCTTGTTTCGCCCATATAGATATTGAATAGAACGAGTTCGCTTCATGATTTCGTGACATACCAAATAAGGGATTGTTAGAAGAAAGCTCCTATAGTGGATAGCTATAGCCCTTTGTATAGGTTGGGTGCTTGTTTAAGGCCATAAAGTGCTCACTTGAGACGGCAAACAGAGATAGAATGATTTTTGAAGATGAATTATCGGCACCTTGAATTGTACTATCGGAACTGTGCTCTGAAGATTAATTTAAAGTAACCCAGTAAGATGTTTCAAAAAGGGTAGTGATCTCCCCCTAAAAAGTATCATGACCATAAAGAGAAGAAAAGGGGGATTGCATGTTGATAGCAGAAAATGGCAATCTATTGATTAAATACACTGTGGTAGTGAATGCTTCAACCCATATATGCTTTGGTACTCCATTATTTATCATCAAAGTCAAAGCCATTTCAACTATAACTATATGTTGGTCTTTTCTTTCGGACACCCCATTCTGCAGCGGAGTATGAACACACGACAGCTCATGTTTTATTCCTATCTTCAGGAGCATTAAAATCAAAGACCTTTGACACGTATTCTCCGCCGGAGTTCAGACCTCAACCTCTTGATCGGGAGATTTGACTTATTTTCCGAACTTTCTATATATTAAACATAGAAAGAGCTTAGGACTTCTCTCTAAGTAAAGAAAGCCAGATCTATCTACTATAGTGATCCACTTATAATAGTAAGTAAAGTACCTTGTACCTATGAATGAATGCACTCGAGTAGAACCCCTTAATTAAATTCAAGTACTTATCTGTGATATATCCTTAAATCATACGTAGGTCAAATCACAAGTGGACACTAACGAATGAATCAATCCAAAGAAAGGCACACTTTTTTGGATTCTTATGTTTAATCCAGGAGCACACAATTGCCAACTGTAAACAATCACATGAATTGTTCAACCCATCTGAATGAAATGCAGGAATATACCCTAGATAATGGAAGAAGTCTTGCACTATGTGTTGTGTATGTCTCAGGTGATGGCAGGTCCCATTCCTTATCCTAATAAAGCAGCTGAAAAAAAGGAATGTAGAGAAGCATATCCGTATAATAAAGCTTTCCCAACATGCCAACGATCCTTCCCGTGCGCTGATCGTATATAAGACACTCAGAAGAAGAAAAGATGAGACGAAGATGGTTAGCTACAAGGTGACTCACAGAAAACAAGATGTTTTTAGGAGGAAAATGGAATCTATTATGAAGAATCCGGGATGAAGACATAGACCCACAGTGTGAAAGAGGTAAGAGAGTGCCATCTGCAATGTTAATAGAATCTTTGATAGGTAAAGGAGGCAGACAAAAAGCTAAACATCTTTTTTCTTTTGCGCGAGAAGGAAATCACTTTTGAGCGATTTCGATCACCTAGCAGGCCTTTTATTTTGTAGGTAACATTGCCAAAGCGTATCATCAGATTTGACTACGAAGGAAGAAACTCAAAGTGAAAGGGCACCGTCTTGTGCAAGGCAACGATAGTAGACTCAGCTATGAATATTCATGAAGAAATGAATGTCAAGCTCTTTCTTTCACTGCTAACCCCAAGAAGTTTCAACATGCTGAAACTTTTTGTTTCGTCGAGCCACGAGCTTGTGGTCCTCCTTTGAGTGTGGGTTCAATTGAATGAATCTGTCAAGTCAAGAAAAACGTACGTAGCAGCAAGGATGGTGCATCGCCTATTTATTGTTCTCGCTCGGGAGCCAAAACAAACATGCCTGCTACCTACTGTACTGGACCTTAAACCATGCATTCTACCTTTGTTGAATCGAAACCAACACCACTACATTGCGCTCGAACAATTGAGCGGCCGCCGGTCAGCAACTTCTATGCACAGATATAGATTCATTCTGCGTACCTGGTCCAGGTAGATAGAATCTTCAATTGGTAGCAGCCTTAAGCTATTTGAGTATCCCCCGTTGACCTTCTTTTGTAGATAGAATCTTCAATGAGTGGAAACAAGCACCCTTACTAAGAAAGGTCCTTGTTGAGTAAGGCCGGTTTTCGAGCCCAAGCCCCTTTACTAGGTTGGGCACTTGAGCGCATCTTTCTCATATCGATCAAGGCTTTCCTTGAGTTTGAAATAAGGGGCAAGAAGCAAGGGCATAGCAGCTGCGTGAAGTTGCGCCTTATCTCATCCGTTTTCTTGCAGGAGTGCTAACGCGCGACCTTACGTTTTCATAGCCGAAATTTGTCGAAGGGATAAAACAAAAATAAAGAAGAGAAAGAAAGAAAAGTTTTTTATTTATTTCAATCCAAATAAGAGAACAAAGAAAGCACTAAAAAATGAAAGTTAGATAAAGAAGTCTTAGCAAGAACAAGCACTAGACTTCTTCCGCCCTTTCGTTTCTACTTTTTCTCTCTCCTTTTGTTTGTGCTTCCACCCGAGATTTTCATTCTGTTTTATAGAGACCCGGAGAAATTCTATATAATAATAAATGTATAAAGGAGAGGGTGAGGTACTTTTCCCGGCATACGGAAAGAAAATCCAGGACGACGACTTTCAAAAGACGAGTAAGGGACGGGGAGAGGGAGGCTCTCAAAACCAAACGAGACTAGAAAGAACATGGGAATTAGCACCATTCATATGAGTGCTTTTGTCTCTTCAAGACAACAAAAGGACAACCCTCTCTATATCTCGGTCTCGGTTTAGCATCATATATCTCTCTGGAGAGCATTTGTCTTAGTTGTCGTGCGGATCTTGGAGCAGCTCCTCTATGCTGTGGGTGTGGGGGAGGGGGGTGTCGCCGCCTGATAGAGGCAGAAGCGGGGGCCACCAGAGCTATTTGCATTGAGTGTTTCAATAGAAAGTGGAAGGGAGACAACTCAAATGCCAGCGCAGAAATAGAAAGAGTCGTGCTTCAAAGTGGAATTCTTCTAAGATCCATTGCTCGATTTTGCTGCATGCTCTGCTCCCAAAATGCAGAGAGACTTGCGAAGGCAGATCCGTGTTGATTGGTCCGGAATGTCATGGGAGAGGCGGCTAAGTAAACTAATATACTGGTGCTATTTATTGTAGAATCTTCTGAATCAAGCACGACACACTTTCTATATCTCCTCAGTCTACAAGGTAAACAACTTAGCTTAGAGCACAGCGTGTTCGCAACCACACTGGCTGGCTGGCGCATTGACCTTACCGTAAGAAGTCCGAGAGCGATATATCTCGTGACACGTTCCACGTGGCATTTTGTTTTAGAAAGTTCGTATAACTTAAAAAGATTTATTCTTTATGAATCAAGTACCATTCAAACAAAGGGTGCATCTTCTTTGAGTGAAGAAGAGAGGGGCTTTGTACTGACACTCTTGAGCCATGTACGTCGCCCTAGGCTTACCATTATTTCATTTCATTCTATTGAATGGTTCTAGCTCCAAAGAACATATACATGGAGCTATGCTGACTTACGTACGTCTTGTTGAGTAAATGATCAGGTATACCACGCCACGTATCATTCCCTCTTTCCATAGAGGAGAGATAAAGAAAAATTGAAGATATAGTGATCGTGCCATAAGACCTTGTTCCTTTCTACTTGACTAAGTAGTATTCCACTCTTGCAGTGGCTGTATGGGCTAGCCCATGGTGCGGTCATCTATGATATATTCAACTTCTTCTTTAGTAGGTTTATCTACAACATCTGGTGGTGCCCTCGTGGGCATGTTCCTCTCTGGGGCGGTCTGGTCTAATCGAATTCAACTGACTCACATGGAAAACGGGGTTCGTTTTCACCGAGCTGGTCACTTGAGTCTATATGCTACCTTTTCTATCCACTTTTATACAAGGTCTACTTTCAGACTGGGCCAAGCCTTTAGGTTGTTTAAGTAGGTTTGGGCTAAGGCCGTTGCGCTCCTGCCATCTCTTGGCAAAGTAGGCTGATGGACAAGCCCTATCCTGTCGCAATGGTGTGGTGCGTCAGAGGTTGTTACCCCGTGGCCAACTCGAAGGGGCTGAAGTTCGACGCAGAGCTTTTTGGTTGTTAAGTTATAGCAGGACTGAGCAACCTCCAACAACGTAAGTTCTTCTGGTTTGCACTAAAGTGGCTTAAGTAGCTCTCGAGGAGTCCGTTTATTCTCTCCGTCTGAGCTTTCAAAGATATACCGACCTACGACATCTGACCATCAGATGCCGTAGGTCGTCTTCTAACATTACTGACATTTTGGGTTTTTATAAATTGCACATAAGATAAAAGCTTTTTTCATCATCAGAAACAACCTGATTTCCGACCTCTTGCATTGAATTACCATAACCAAAAGAAAAAAGAATTCAAAAAAAAAGAGATTGCTCTTGTGACTCGGGATGAACCTTTATCGGTGGAGGAAAGGAATAGTGATGGATTCCTATAGAGGATCCAGGAAAAAGCGGATTCAATCGGACGATGAATTCTTACGTGGTCCAAGGAAATCAAAGGTCCGC
>AWOL01S0010778.1:7310-47310 GCA_000715115.1 Nicotiana otophora | reverse complement strand
CTCAAGGGGCACCAATCTCCCCCGGCAAAGATCTATCTGCGCGAAGCCAACCTATGGATAGAAAGAAAGATGCAGGAATGGCAAAAGAAAGCAGAAAGAAAAATTTTCTTTGGGAGTGTGAGATACGCGGACGGGGAGTACGTAGCCAAACAACCGCTGGGGTTTCTAGCAGTGATAGCTGAACTAATCAGATGGGCCGCCCTAAACTTTCCGCTGACATTTAAATCGGAAATCAACATCGGGTCCCGGCTATCCAAAAAACGTAGACTGAAGCGAAAAATCACAAAATGCAACACAACAAGGGGGTCGTTAGATCGTAGCTTGCACGAAGGAAGAATCTAATCAATCCGAATTGAGACATGAAAGAGAGGCAAAAGAGAGATTTTTGAGCCTGCAAGCAGCAAGCAACAACGGTTTTTCAGCCGTTGTGCGCTAGCTTGTAGTTTAGGGGTATACTAGGGGTGCCCCTTTCTCAAACTTTTCTATAATATAAGTTAAGCTTTTTGGAACCCTAGTTTTGGATTATTCCCAACCAACCTATACCTTACTAATAAAAAGAGGCTTCCCTTTTTAGCTGCATTGCACTGCCGCATAAACAATGGATCCGCTGGGCTAGATGAACAACCTTCTATCTGGCCTCTGTACCAATAGTATAGTGGCTTGCTACTTTCAATCAGAAAAGGAAGATTGAGCAAGGCAAAGGAGAAAGAAGTTGTCTCCTCTTCTCTCCCTACGCCGCATATATAGAAAGTGAAGGAGCAGAGAAGGAAGAACAATCATTTGACGCTGGCACATGAGGTGGCGGGTTTGGCTAGGTAACATAATGGAAATGTATCGGACTGCAAATCCTGGAATGATGGTTCGACCCCGTCCTTAGCCTCGAGGAGTGGTGAGGAGCACGTAACTTGTTTCAATCAAATGGCTTAGTATTAGGGTAGGAGGCTTTCCTTTGTTATAGAAATTCACAGAAAACATTCTGGAACTTCCAAACCAAAGAAATGCAAGATAAGAAGGAGCTTTCCTGTTATACCCTTGAGTATCTGCTTGTAATTGTCATGCTCAAACTGGAAAGCTACCTTTGATACAATNAATACAAAATCATGTACATTGAAAGAAAGACTTTTATATATTCTTGGTTTTAAGGCAATAGAAAGAGAGAAGGAAAAAAGAATTATTGATGGATAGGTAATATACCTCCTATTGATAGCTGTATTATATGGGATGTCATTGTATGTGACAGTTCCTCTGACATTTTCTTGCAATCTTCCTCCCAATATCTTTAACAAGGTTGTTTTCCCACTGCCAGAAGGCCCCATTAAGGCAAGAATTTCACCCTTCCTGTTATACCCTTGAGTATCTGCTTGTAATTGTCATGCTCAAACTGGGAAGCTACCTTTGATACAACTGCCTTGACAGGATTGTTGGAGGAAGCTTGGCTAATCTTCACCTTGTACTCAACATCCGCGAACTGCATTCAAAACCCATTTAAATGGCAGAAGCCAAAACTCTGAAACATATATCAACAATTTTATTCTTTGAAACATTTCTGAGAAATGAAAGATTGGTTAGAGGAAAAAAAAGTACCTTGAGAAATATGGGGATGGGTTGATCTTTATCAGCAATTGATGTATCATCCTCTACCTCCATATCAATTTCAGAGATTCTGTTTCTANATGGGGAGGGGTTGATCTTTATCAGCAATTGATGTATCATCCTCTACCTCTATATCAATTTCAGAGCTTCTGTTTCTGAGGTAAGCTTGAGACATGAACTCTATGTTATGGCCAAAGCCATTGCTTCCAGCAATCTGCATGGAGCCAACAGCTGGAGGGGACAATGACAAATCCTCAATTTCATCTTGTCTAAGATGCTCCATTGTGTCATGGACTGCAAGTTAAGCGTTGCTCTATCCTGTTTGATAGTGTTGGACAAAGTTCATTGTTATATATGGTGGATAAGATAGACATAACCAAAACGCTGCCTAAATCTTGAAACTGTTGAGCCACATGCTTTCTATGTGAAACTATAGACTCTTTAAAATTGTGAATTTCTAGTTATCACACGCACTTGGTGCGCTTGACTTTCTTCAAAATTCTTTTTTAACCAAGTGTTCAAATGACACTGTTTGGGGTATTCTAACTCAGCAACGACGTACTAGCTGTTAATACATAATTAACTAAATCAAAGTGTTCCCTCTCTGATATCTAAGTTTTTTAGATGAGACGGTTCACACAATTCACCATAGTAGAGCAGGCAGAGGTCCAGGATTCGAGTCTTGCCGCCACTTATTAACAGTGGTGGTAGGAGATCCAGTTAACGAAAAGGCTAGGCTATAATTTTTCAAGCATCTCAAAGTCTATCTATAACGATTGCTATTTCATATCAGAGCTTCTGCTAAAGGAAGTGGTGATCCCTATCTTGAGGCTCAAACTCCGGAAGCCGACCTGCCAATAGACTTTGTGGGAGAATACTCTTCACCATCATCGGAAAATGTTGCTTAGAGGCAACCTTGAAATAGGGTCAAGTTTGACTACATCAAGCTCTAAGCCGGGTATTCTGACCAGCTCGAAGCCTTATAGCTAGATCAAAGACTGCGGTAAGTTGCATCATGTGATTGTTTACAGTTGGCAATTGTATGCTCCTGGGTTAAACATAAGAATCCAAAAAAGTGTGCCTTTATTTGGATTTATTCATTCATTAGTGTCCACTTGTGATTTGACCTATGACTGATTTAAGGATATATCACAGAGAACTATTTGAATTTAATTAAGGGATCCTACTCGAGTGCAGTCATTCATTGGTGCAAGGTACTTAACTTACTATGGTAAGTGGATGACTAAAGTAGATAGATCTGGCTTTCTTTATTTAGAGAGAAGTCCTAAGCTCTTTCTAAGTTTAATAAATAGAAAGTTTGGAAAATAAGTCAAATCTCCAGATCGAGAGGTTGAGGTCTGAACTCCGGCGGAGAATACGTGTCAATGGTCTTTGATTTCATGCTCCTGAAGAAAGGAATCAAACGTGAGCTATCATGTGTTCATACTCCGCTGCAGAATGGGGTGTCCGAAAGAAAAGACCGACATATAGTTATAGTTGAAATGGCTTTGACTTTGATGATAAATAATGGAGTACCAAATCATCTACGGGTCCAAGCATTCACTACTACAGTGTATTTAATCAATAGATTGCCATTTTCTGTTATCAATATGCAATCCCCCCTTTCTTCTCTTTATGGTCGTGATACTTTTCAGGGGGAGATCACTACCCTTTCTGAGACATCTGATTGGGTTACTTTAAATCAATCTTCAGAGCACAGTTCCGATAGTACAGTTCAAGGTGCCGATAATTCTTCTTCAAAAATCATTCTATATCTTTTTGCCGCCTCAAGAGAGCACTCTATGGCCTTAAACAAGAACCCAACCTATACAAAGGGCTATAGCTGTCCACTATAGGAGCTTTCTTCTAACAATCCCTTATTTGGTATGTCACGAAATCATGAAGCGAACTCATTCTATTCAATATCTATATGGGGGAAACAAGATTGAAAGCCATTACGTAGTGAGACTTCCTTTTCCAGAGTAGTGATAGAAAGAGAATCGAGGGGTCTGCAGGCATGAGTGCTCAGGTACGCCGTCAGTCTAAATTCCTAGTAGTCTTTTTCAGTTGTATTTGTTTTAACAAAAAAAGAATAAAGAAAGTCCCAAACAGCGGAACGGCCGTCCAACTCCCCCAAATACAAGGGACCGGGCATTGCTCTCAGCCTGTCGTAACAACGAAAGAAAACTCTACATACCGAAAAGGCAATTGACCTTATTCCTAGAACGGAATATAGACATTGGTACAAGAGGATGCTCGAGGGACCTTGAGCGTAATATACACTACCATCGGAGAGACTTTTGCAATTTCTTAACCCATGGTTGAAGAATGAGGCGATCAAGAAAGTCATACCTTGGAAACAATATCCGAAGATCTTCTCTTTCCTTTTCATTAAAAACAAAGTAAAGGCGCTACTTTTAGCCCTTTCACGAATGAAGGCCCGCGTGACACTCGGCGTTAGCACTCCCAAATCTGGAAATCCTAACCAGAGTTTTAATGATAACGGGCAACGAAAGCATACAAAGATAGTGAGGCTTCCATCGCTTAGATTTAGGGCATTTGGGCGCACCACAGATACAATAAGAAGCACCCCTCAATCANAACACTCCCAAATCTGGAAATCCTAACCACAGTTTTAATGATAACGGGCGGCGAAAGCATACAAAGATAGTGAGGCTTCCATCGCTTAGATTTAGGGCGATAGGGCGCACCACAGATACGATAAGAAGCACCCCTCAATCGATAGGTCAAAGACAGAAACATAGTACCAGTGACATCTCTAATCTTTGAGAAAATCGGGGTCTTTTCCACATAATAGCGTCAACCAAAGATCGGAGCATCTTAGTAGACACTGGAGAGAAATCCCTAGTAACTTCGTCGCTCAAAAATGATTTGGCAAACTCCAAAAGATGACTTATAATAAATAATCTTTCAAATGGGAGACTTTTCTTTAGATATAGGTATAGTACACTGAAACTATATATTATGCTAAGTGGTCGTCACCTTCTCTTTGGCGATCACCGTCGCCAAGAATAGCATAGTCGCAAAGCTTTGTCGTGCCATACACCCTTTCATTAGCTATCCACACAAGCATACGATGTTTAAGTGTGAATAGAGGCTAAGAACTAAAAAATACGAGGGGTTGACCCTTCGTAAACGTCACACCTACTTTTCCTGAACCACTCTCCTCTGTCTCACTCGCTTGACCGATTGAACTACAATACCAGAAAAATTAGGTGTACGGCCTAAAATCAATTTAGATTCGAACCATTTAGTTTCACTGTGTTGTAACAGAGATACGAATGATATACTTTATAATTATTATTATATAATTATATATAATTATTATTAAAATAAAATATAGTAGACTCATAGTGGGCTAATTCATGAATTGAAGCAAATGGGGCCTATTAATTTAACTGATTTTAACTTAATTTAACTAAAGAGTCATGCTCTTTAAATGCCCTATAAGAAAAGAAGAAGAAAGAGGCTTAAGTCATCGCTTCCAATCCGACAAAGGGATTTTTTCTTTTCCACGAAAGTTCGTCCCAACAATTGTTGCAGAGGATATAAATATGAATATGAAAAAAAGGTAACCGCCTGGAGAGTCATTTTTTAGTTTTTAAGTGGAATGTTCATTATCATGATAAGTAGTCGATTAGGAAAACAACTATCTCACTACAGAGTATACTCTTCCTCATCTTTCATTATTCATATTTTATGTACTGGGACATAGATATTCTAGATACCCCCTTCTATTACGAATCGCCAAAGTCTTCTTACTTCTCCATTGTTACAATCAGATCCGAAAAATGAGAAATCAATCAAAATGGACTTGAATTGAATCATGATTATATAAGCTATTCTAATATTAAGATAATTAATATAGATTTAATTTGTGGAAGCGGGCCTCTGATTTCCTTGGACCACGTAAGAATTCGTCATCCGATTGAATCCGCTTTTTCCTAGATGCTCTATAGGAATCCATCGCAATTCCTTTCCTCCACCAATAAAGGTTCATCTCGAGTCACAAGAGCGATCTCTTTTATTTTGAATTATTTTTTTCTTTTCGTTATGGTAATGCAATGCAAGAGGTCAGAAATCAGGTTGTTTCCGATGATGAAGAGAGCTTTTATCTTATGTGAAATTTATGAAAACCCGAAATGTCGGCAATGTTAGAAGACGACCTACGACATCTGATGGTCACATGCCGTAGGTTGGTATAACTTTGAAAGGTCAGACGTAGAGAATAAATGGACTCCTCAAGGTCTACTTATGCCACTTTAGTGCAAACCAGAAGGACTTACGCTGTTGGATGTTTCTCAGTCCTGCTATAACTTAACAACCAAAAAGCTCTGCGTCGAACTTCAGCCCTTTCGAGTTGGCCACGTGGAAACAGCCTCTGACGCCCCACACTATTGCGATAGGAGGAGGCTTGCCCATCAGCCTACTTTGCCAAGAGGTGGCAGGAGCGCAATAACCTTAGCCCAAACCTACTTAAACAACCTAAAGGCTTGGCCCGGTCTGAAAGTAGACCTCTTAGAAAAACGGGTAGGAAAAGTAGCCTATAGACTCAAGCAGCCAGCTCGGTGAAAACGATCCCCGTATTCCATGTGAGTCAGTTGACTTCGATTAGACCAGACCGCCCCAGAGAGGAACGTCCCCACGAGGGCACCACAGATGTTGTAGATAAACTTACTAAAGAAGAAGTTGATATAACAAAGTTGACCGCACTATGGGCTAGCCCATACAGCCACTGCACGAGAGGAATACTACTTAGTCAAGTAGAAAGGAATAAGGTCTTACGGCACGATCACTATATCTTCGATTTTTCTTTATCTCTCCTCTATGGAAAGAGGGGATGATACGTGGCGTGGTATACCTGATCGTTTAGTCAAGAAGATGTACGTAAGTCGGCGTAGCTCCATGTATATGTTCTTTAGAACCAGAACCAATCAATAGAATGAAATGAAATAATGGTAAGCCTAGGGCGACGAACATGGCTCAAGAGTGTCTATACAAAGCCCCTCTCTTCTTCACTCAAAGAGGCAATGTACCCTTTGTTTTAATGGTACTTGATTCATAAAGAATGATTCTTTTGAAGTTATATGAACTTTCTAAAAAACATGCCACGCGGAGAATTGTGGAAGAGAGAACCATCCATAAGTAAGAAATAGAATGAGGAAGAGAAAGGACCCCTCAGAATGGTATGTCGTCCTTCCTTAAGAAATCCCCTATGATTCAACCTTTGTTCTTGTGCAAAAGCATCATCCCCTTCCTTCATCTTTTGCGAGCTCACTAAGGCAAGCGATGCCCCATTTGTGTCTGTCTGCGATCGTGCCTAGCTGGGCAGTTCATCAGGAGCTGCTATCTGGGACCAAGCACAAAGCACTCTTGATTTTCTTTTTAAATTGATTTGTAAGAGGATTGGCAAATCTCACTATGCCTAACACATATAATTGGAACTGGAATGAAGATAATGCGCTTTACTCTTTCATTTGTAACTAGATTACCCCTGGGCTAACTCAACTTGAATCTGTTCTCTTTAGTTTTTCACTAAGCCTCGTCTGAATGCTATATACATAGCTCCTTGATTACTTATCAAATAAAATGAAAATTCTTTAAGAACTTTTTCTCCCGATCTTATTAGCTTAGTATCATAAAAGTCACAATAGTTCTAGCAGAGTAAGCTAGAAGATGACCAATCTCGCCCAATTGGTGTCGAGTCCATTGTGAGAGGCGCTTAAAAGGCCGTTAAGGCATTAGACTCAGGGGTGAACCCACAGGGGAGGGGAGAGGTTGCTTCCTAAAAAGAACTGGAGTTAGTTCCTTGCCTTTGATTCCTTACCCATAGCATAAGATAAAGAAAGGGTGCGTGCTTCAACATCTACGTTTCAAACCAGGAACCTCCTGCTCTTAAGGATAAACTACGATATTTGATGGACTGGAAGGTCAGCCACGTGGAAATGGGAAAATGTAAAAATGCCTTTAAAAGGCAACTAGTGAGAGGGATTACTTGCTAACGTATCCCTAAGGGCATATCGTCTAAGTCCAGGAGTTAGTACATTGGATTCCTGGGCAACTGCATCTAGTAGAGTTGACTTAACACCAAGAAAATCTCCTTTCTACTCTAGGACTTATAGCTTTGGAAATTTAATTAGTCCTCCAACTCCCCTAGCTGCACATGAATGCTCAGAGAAGGCCCTCGCTCGGGTTTTTTGACATCGACTCGGTTGCTAGGAAGAATGCGGGCTTAGAGCCAATAGAACTAGTGTTCCTTCGTCACCCTCTAGCGTATCGAACTTGTGAAAAGCATGATTTATGATATGCATAGACAAACGTAGCTGCTTAGATTGCATATATAGGAATAGGAATCGAATCCACAACTATTGATATTGAATCCGCTGTTCTCACCTTAAAAGCTGGGTAAGCCAGGGGAGACTTTGAACATTTAAGAGGTGCCTAGCACTTTCATCAATATGAAAGAGGAAGCTTCTGGGCTATACCTGTATAACTAAGGATTGGGGGACGTTGAATAGTAAACTAAACGAAGATGATGCTGTCCAATTGGCCGAACGAAGGATCGACATGAGAAGTCGATGTTCTTGGTACAGAATCCCATGCAGATTTATTAACTGTTTTGTTAGGAATTGGCATGAGCAAGAAAGCAGACAAGAGGAAATCATATGAACGGGGATTCAAATCGCCTATTTTTCCCCCTTCTTGTTTGCAAGAAAAAAAACGTAACTGAACTAAACAGTAAACATGAGGCATAGTAGCAGAAATAGAAAGATGCCCATCCCATTGTATTTGGATTTGGAAAGAAAGAAGAAGATAGGCTCTTTATTCTTTTATAGAATCTTTTCTTAAAGTTAAGTTAATCCGAAAATAGAAAATTGCGTATAGTATATAAGAAAGGTATCCGCTCTGGCTTTTTAGGAAGAACACTGTTTGCAAGATCCGGTCTTAGTGAGAGAGTTGGGATTGAGCTTTCACTAATACTAATAGAAGAATTTTTAGTAAAGGGAGGAAAGAGCTAGGTCTCGTATAGAAGAAGGGGTTTTTTCGCTTTTCGACAGGAGATGATACATAAGCGCTCTTGGTCTTCTATCCGTATCCGCTGCTCTTAGCCTTGTTAGAATCCAATGTTAGAAGGAAGAATTCAATAGGCATCCCAATATCCGTTTTCTTAGATAGATAAGAGATCAGCTAAAGTAATGGTCATACCCCTCCTCCCCCTCCGTTTGAGGAAGATATCTCAGGTATTCGCCTACGAGGTCTTCACATAATAGGTTGAAAAAATCCTTATTAGGAAGAAGACTTGGACAAATCCCCGGTCTTATAGAAGTAGCTAGCAAGTCTAGGCACCTGATGCATGTGAGGGTAAGGGAAGGAAGTCTCTTTGGCACGTATGAGTAGCTGTCACGAATCGAAGTTTCAAAAGCCAAAAGAGAGATTTTCCGACAAGAAAAAAGTTGGTTGAGACACGGGATGATAGGGCGGGCGGCCGACTTTCGGTACTTTCTGCCAACTCGATTTCAATACTAAGTAAGCTCCTCATCGCATAAGTAAGAAAGTTCAGCTACAGAGGGTAAAGAGAGGGGCGGACGAGAGTTCTAATAATTCTCTTCCTTCCATACAGGTCTGCGAGCGTCCCATCTTTTTCTTACTTGAATGAAGAAAGACAGAACCTCTCTTTTCGGCCACAGCCAGCAGTTCGCTTTCCACTTCCGAATACCAAAGAGCGATTGAGAGAAGAGCAGTACGTAGGACTTAAAAAGAGGGTTCCTTCCTCTCTTCACTCTCCGAATTTCGATCCTCACCTTTCTGGTGCCAAAGGCCTACCCTTCCACTTTACAGGAAGTTCTAAAGGAAGAAGTCGAAAAGGAAAAGAAAGTCACCTTTCCTGCCAACCTCCTGGCTTTATTCTTATACTGATCGAGCTGCACTATTTTCTATTCTAATAGATTCCACTTCGCTTGCTTGCACGACTTCCTCTTTGCTTAAAAAAAAGGGGGCAAGTCAAGTAAGTAAGCAGTGATCTGAACCAAAGCACAAGCTTTGAAATAGAAAGAAAGATAGAAGGAAAGCAAGAAAGAACTATCTGACTTCGCTATCTTTCTATGAGCTCCTAGGAAAGAGATCCTACNATAGGCTCTTTATTCTTTTATAGAATCTTTTCTTAAAGTTAAGTTAATCCGAAAATAGAAAATTGCGTATGGTATATAAGAAAGGTATCCGCTCTGGCTTTTTCGGAATAACACTGTTTGCAAGATCCGGTCTTAGTGAGAGAGTTGAGATTGAGCTTTCACTAATACTAGTAGAAGAATTTTTAGTAAAGGGAGGAAAGAGCTAGGTCTCGTATAGAAGAGGGGGTTTTTTCGCTTTTCGACAAGAGATGATACATAAGCGCTCTTGGTCTTCTATCCGTATCCGATGCTCTTAGCCTAGTTAGAATCCAATGTTAGAAGGAAGAATTCAATAGGCATCCCAATATCCGTTTTCTTAGATAGATAAGAGATCAGCTAAAGTAATGGTCATACCCCTCCGTTTGACGAAGAAATCTCAGGTATTCGCCTACGAGGTCTTAACATAATATGTTGAAAAAATCCTTTTTAGGAAGAAGATTCNAGACTTGGACAAATCCCCGGTCTTATAGAAGTAGCTAGCAAGTCTAGGCACCTGATGCATGTGAGGGTAAGGGAAGGAAGTCTCTTTGGCACGTATGAGTAGCTGTCACGAATCGAAGTTTCAAAAGCCAAAAGAGAGATTTTCCAACAAGAAAAAAGTTGGTTGAGACACGGGATGATAGGGCGGGCGGGCGACTTTTGGTACTTTCTGCCAACTCGATTTCAATACTAAGTAAGCTCCTCATCGCATAAATAAGAAAGTTCAGCTACAGAGGGTAAAGAGAGGGGCGGATGAGAGTTCTAATAATTCTCTTCCTTCCATACAGGTCTGCGAGCGTCTCATCTCTTTGTTACTTAAAGGAAGAAAGACAGAACCTCTCTTTTCGGCCAAAGCCAGCAGTTCGCTTTCCACTTCCGAATAGCAAAGAGCGATTGAGAGAAGAGCAGTACATATGACTTAAAAAGATGGTTCATTCCTCTCTTCACTCTGCGAATTTCAATCCTCACCTTTCTGGTGCCAAAGGCCTACCCTTCCACTTTACAGGAAGTACTAAAGGAAGAAGTCGAAAAGGAAAAGAAAGTCACCTTTCCTGCCAACCTCCTAGCTTTATTCTTATACTGTTCGAGCTGCACTATTTTCTATTTTAATAGATTCGACTTCTCTTGCTTGCACGACTTCCTTTTTGNAGCGTCCCATCTTTTTCTTACTTGAATGAAGAAAGACAGAACCTCTCTTTTCGGCCACAGCCAGCAGTTCGCTTTCCACTTCCGAATACCAAAGAGCGATTGAGAGAAGAGCAGTACGTAGGACTTAAAAAGAGGGTTCCTTCCTCTCTTCACTCTCCGAATTTCGATCCTCACCTTTCTGGTGCCAAAGGCCTACCCTTCCACTTTACAGGAAGTTCTAAAGGAAGAAGTCGAAAAGGAAAAGAAAGTCACCTTTCCTGCCAACCTCCTGGCTTTATTCTTATACTGATCGAGCTGCACTATTTTCTATTCTAATAGATTCCACTTCGCTTGCTTGCACGACTTCCTCTTTGCTTAAAAAAAAGGGGGCAAGTCAAGTAAGTAAGCAGTGATCTGAACCAAAGCACAAGCTTTGAAATAGAAAGAAAGATAGAAGGAAAGCAAGAAAGAACTATCTGACTTCGCTATCTTTCTATGAGCTCTTAGGAAAGAGATCCTACTCCCAAAGAAATGAAGCTTAAGAATAGTCATTAAGAGAGGTGACAGTGACCCTCTTTTGCTTTTTTAAGCTATGAATGTAGAGATCTAGTTGAAGAGTGAAAGGGACGAAGTGGTATGAAGTTGCTTGAACCTAGCACTCGGGAGGTTATGCTCGACCGAAAGGGTAAGGGCAAGAATACTTGGATGGACGTAGTTCATGATCGATGTAATTGAGACAACTAAGTAGAGGATGGGAAGATGTGAGACCGGCCAAAGGTGGTTCTATATGTTCCCGCGGTAGACGTATGCTCGGTCGAAGCTGATTTAGAAAGGATCAGCAGCGGTGCATATATGATATTTTAAGGACAAGAAATATTGGACTAGACTATTCCTTATGTAAATGTAGTGGATATGCTCTCCGTGTTGGGATAGGCATTTGGATTTACACAGCTATTCTAAGAGTGTGCTGAATCCAACTTNGGATCAGCAGCGGTGCATATATGATATTTTAAGGACAAGAAATATTGGACTAGACTATTCCTTATGTAGATGTAGTGGATAAGCTCTCCGTGTTGGGATAGGCGTTCGGATTTCCACAGCTATTCTAAGAGCGTGCTGAATCCAACCGTTGCACGTTCCCCCTTTGGCTAAACCACCACTTCAGGCTAACCCTTTTGCCTGGCTGGCACTTACTCAAGTTAGAGTTTTGCTCTCTCTCAAAATGCCTGCACGCCTGCGAGTGTTCTCCCCGGTCCTACAAATTGAGCTTCTGAAAGGGGTGCTTGCTGGAGCAGCTCAACGAGATGTGAGTTCAATTCCAGCTATGCCTCATCCTAGTAGGTGTCTGCGCCATTAGGCCAGCTAAACTTGCTCTGCTCTAGTGTGCGTCCGCTCCTGTTCGGGCTCACTCAGTTGAAAGCTAATTCTCTTCTCCTGCTTTAGCTTGAGCCTACCTCGGACAGACTCTAGCATGACACCCGTCACCATACATAGGTAATAGCATGTCCCAATGCTATCTTCCTCAAAGTTGCTACTCAATATGATCTTGGTTTTGGGGGGAGGATCCACTAAATGGACCACCGGAGCACTGTCGGGGTGATAGCCCTTGATCCGAGATCTCTTTTTAACAAAAAAGAGTTGGATTTGCCAGCCTTAGCCAAAGAAGACTGCTCGTATAGTAGTAGGTTTGAGAACCGATTCAAACCATCTCACAGGTCATCCTCAGTACAAAAGGTCAATTCAATGCTCAAGTCAAAAGGGGGAGGGTCCGTTTTTCTATTGATCGAGAAAGCTTGGGCGGTCCCCCAACCATTAGCACATTCTAAGATTCAGATGACTAATTGGTTGGGAATCATGAATTATCACGTCTTGACGGTCAGTACAGAATCTTGCTCTACCCATTTTTATTCTTTCCCTTTATTAGTAAGTAGTCAGGGAGCTAGACGAAGATCGACGAGTTGTCTGCTTTGTGATTTGCAAACGGGTTTACCGTCATCCCTGAACAATTTGGCTGGAGTTTCAGAGGGAGAAATAATCCGCTCATGATGCGTGGAAAGTAGGGGAAGAGTCTGATTCAAAAGCGTCTGTGATAGATCACGTCGAACTGAAGCACTTAAGAAAGAAGCTGATAACTTTTGGTTTATTTGATACTTATTCTGACACGGTTCATAAGGTCACAGCACAGACATAACCCGGAAATGCCCTACCACTATGGCTCCCCCTTTTCTTTCATACGCTCGTCCTTCAGAAATACAGGGGAAAGATGACTTCTGTAATGAAGGATCTAGACTTAGATGGGACCAAGCAGAGACAATTCTATACGAAGAAGATCGGTCCACTTACAAAAATACCTGAACGAGAAGGGATCAGTGCTGTCAACTATGCTCGTTATCAGAATGGTTATACCATGGAAAGATTGGGGACCATCTTTCAAAAATGAACCCGGACGCATTTCTTGCGTGGCCGAACCCATAGATCTTGATGTATGCCTATCTTTTACTTGGACTACAAAAATGCATTCTTCGAGATCCCCACGGAGCGGTATTCAAATTAAGACTACAATCATACAGATTCGATACATGCTTCAATATTGGACCAGTCCTTGAATAGTTCAAAATGATGTGGTGGCCAAGATATGGACCGCTTAAAGAAAGGATGCCTCTCATCAATTTAGTCCATTATGGTTTTCTTTACCATTCCGGACTACTAAATTCAGTTCTAGCAGTTGCCATCTCACGAAATTGGCCCATTCGCCAACTTGACGTGAAAAATGCCTTCCTCCATGGTCTTTGACTTTAAGAGGTATACATGCAACAACCTCCTGGATTTGTTGATCCTTCTAAGCCTACTCATCTTTGTCGCTTTCATAAGGCCATTGTTGGTCTTCGTCAAGCACAATTGGCATGCTTTCAACGGTTCAATACCTATCTTTTCCAAAGTGGCTTTCGTCGAAGTGTTGAGGATACCTCCATCTATCTTTCTTCACCATTCCTCTACTGGATGTATCGTCCTTTTGCTTTATGTTGATGACATCATCTTAACTGGTGACAACGGATCTCTTCTCACTCAATTTATTCACCGTCGCAGTAAATATTTTGCCATGAAGGACTTGGGTTATCTCAATGACTTCCTTGGCATTGAAGCTCAGCGTGACTCCTATGGCCTTCTTCAGTCACAAACCAAATATGCTTTAGATTGATTCTGCCGGACCAACATGCTATGTTCAAAACCTTGTGCTACACAAATTGCTTCCGATTCAAAACTTTCAGCTTTGGATGGTACACCTCCCTCTGATCCTCAGGCCTATTGGAGTACTGTTGGTGCTCTCCAATATATCACTCTCACTTGACCAGACCTCCGTTATGCTGTTAATCATGCCTGTCAGTTTATGGCCAATCCCATCACTGTTCATGATTAGTGTCTTAAATGCATTTTAAGGTATTTGAAAGGCACCCTCCATTATATTATGGTCTTAGATTTCCTCACCGCCCTATCTCAACACTTGTTTTTGTTACTCTTATGCGGGGCCNACCGGACCTCCGCTATGCTGTTAATCATGCCTGCCAGTTTATGGCCAATCCCATCACTGTTCATGATCAGTGTCTTAAACGCATTTTAAGGTATTTGAAAGGCACTCTCCATTATATTATGGTCTTAGATTTCCTCATCGCCCTATCTCAACACTTTTTTTTGTTACTCTTATGCGGGGCTGGTTGTCCAACAATTCGTCGCTCAACCACTGGATTCTGCATTTACTTTGGTGACAATCTAATTTCTTGGGGCTCTAAAAAGAAACCAACGGTTGCCCGCGCTAGTGCAGAAGCTGAATACAAAGTGTTAGCTATCACTGCTTCTGAAATTTGATGGCTTTCCTACTTGCTAAAGGATTTACATGTGTCAATTCCTCACCCATTCCTTCTCTTTTGTGACAACTCTTCATACTCTGCTTTTACCTTATTCCTTTCAAGGTTGCACCTTCTCGTAAGTTCTCGCCGTCTCCATTGCGTGCTTTTCCAGTATCTCCTCAGGAAGCAGCAAGAGGACGCGACAAACTAGAAGATTAAGATGGCACCGCAACTATCCTAGAATTTACTTTCTTTCCAATCAGAATATTCTCCTGCTCGAAAAATGTGTTCCTACCACAATAGTAGTTAAAGAAAGGGCTAAAGGTGGTCTCGGGGAAGGAAGAAAATGCATTTAGAAATCCCGAAAATGAGGAATAATANGAATAATCCCTTTTCTGTCTTTTTGTATCCGTAGTGGAATAAGCCTTGGCATCAGCATCAGCATAACTATCTCCATATGAAACATCAGAATCCTCATCAGCAGACGAATCCATAGAAAGAGCTGCCACTTAATAATTTGCCGAACCAATAAACTTTTACAAAAAAGTGCAAACTAGGGTGATCGTAGATCAGGGGAAGGTTTAGAATCCTATGGGAAAAGAAAGGTAAGCAAAAGTGACTAAAGGCTACCAAGACTTTAGAGGCCACTCATAATTACTGAACCACCACCCATAACGAAATGCGCCGTCAATGAAGTCGGTCAGTCAAGCCTGATCTTTGACCACACCCTTAACACTAATCTAGAAGCATTGATACATGAAACCCAAAATTATGAGCTTTGGCAACAGGATCCAGACCCCTTCTGAGAAGCTAGAAAAGTATTTGATGGTAAAGTGGAAGCTAAAGGATATAGGGCTACCACCCTCAAAATAAAGATCTAGATACAGAGTCGAAGAAAAGGTAGGGTGTTTTGTTTTGGAAATAAACAAATCAGAAAGCTTGATATGTGACGTCGCATAGCTTTTTAGGAAGGCAGTAAGAACAAGATTCCATAGAGAAGCGCTATCAAATATAGAAGCCAGCCAGTTCCAGCAGAGTCAAAGTCAAATAAGAAGGGTCTTGAGCCCGGTACTCCTTCTTCAAGCTATCACGCCCATCCAAGCCTATTGCTTCTGCAACAGCAAAAAGAAAAGATTGACCGCTACTACTACTTTCACTACTACAGCTAGGGGCTCTTCCACTCAGATTCTTTCCTTTGCTTTAGGGAAGGTTGAAAGTGAAGCCGAACGAAGGAGAGTTAAGTTAATTGCTCATTCCCCGGCTACATAGCATGCCACTATGCTTGATACATTCAATTGCTTTCCTTGGCACTGTAGTTAGTGACTTGTCTCCGCTCGCCCTCGATTAAACTATCAATTGAAAAAGAGAAGAAAGCTCAAGATTCACTATTTTCGCGCTCCCCCCTTTTTCCTCAATTCGTAGATAGAGAATCAGATTCTTATCCATGGCAAGTGGCATCGTATAATAATATAACGGCTGCTTTGAGGAGCTTTCTCTCTAACCTCTCATGAAATTACATGTCTCGAAGTTGACTGTCGAAGTCCTTTGTGACTCTGGAAGTGATAAGGAGAGCTACACTTTGTCATTTCCGGTATGTTAAGTCTACTAGCTTGCTGGTAGGCGTCAGCGGTAGTTAACTTTCTGCATGTGTTCCAGAGCATCATAGGCTTTCAAAACAAATCTTATGGAATCCATGAAACTTATGTATGGAGGTGGGAATTATCCCGCTCGCACGTGCGACTGCAAAGATCTGATCCCCGCTGGAACTCGACCAATCCCAATAGCTGTTGTGACAAAACAACACTTTTCTTCCCCTCCAACCGTGAGTCCGGACTGTCACCGTGAAGTTGATTGAACTTAATCATAAGTCTCTTAGTGAAACTCAACTCTTCTCCAAATGTCTGAATGCCGGTTTTAAATTCCTCCCTTCTAGTTACTGCCCCATGGGTTCCTTCACTTCAAACCAGACGTTTTGCAATTTGAAGATATAAATTATATTCTTTGTGGAAGGTGGTATCATATATCATATATATAAAATAGAAAGGCTTCATTTAGGAGCGTTGTTTTCATCCAACTAGTTTTATCGTAAATAAGCGGTTAAAGAATGTTACGTCCAATTATTCCCATGTTTTTCCTTGGTAAACAACCAAGCAAATACATATATCTAAAAAAGTCTCTCTTTTTGTTTAGGGGAAGCAGAGCAGTCAAAGAATGAACCAAACCATCATGTTGAATGAACTTCTACAGGCCGTAGAACCCTTTTTACAGGTCGTTCAAATCATGTCAAATGCGGGGCAAGAGGGGCTAATGTNGAATGTTACGTCCAATTATTCCCATGTTTTTCCTTGGTCAACAACCAAGCAACTACATATATCTAAAAAAGTCTCTCTTTTTGTTTGGGGGGAGCAGAGCAGTCAAAGAATGAACCAAACCATCATGTTTAATGAACTTCTACAGGCCGTAGAACCCTTTTTAGAGGTCGTTCAAATCATGTCGAACGCGGGGCAAGAGGGGCTACCGCAGGTTCCCGGGAATCCACCCGTGGAAGGAACTTCGGTGGTCGAAGGCGAAGTCTCAAAGAATGAGATTTGGGCAGCTTTGGAAAAAAAGGAGTGGAAAGATCTTATTTCGTCTAAAGAGTGAAGGTCTATAGAAAAACACTTTGACCTCTGCGAAAGCAACATAAAGACCATTCTAGAAGAAACTCTCTCTTTATATAAGAAAGAGAACCTTCCCCTTCAGATAGAAGAAGATGCCGATATTGGCAGAGGTATTGATGCCTACATCGCCGATCTGAACATCTTCGAGTTTAATCAACAGCGGTTACAACATATTAAGAGGGCCCAGGCTTGTATAGGAAATCCCAATAGTAAAATTTGGCGTGAGATCAAAGGTTTGATTGAGAGCTATAAGGTCTAAATATTCTTGATAATATTGAAGGTAGTAAGAGTTTACGGTGGGTGGGAAAGCAGGAGGGGACCCCTGTGTCTAGACTAACTAGCCTCTAAGTTTAGCAAGGTTCCTGCTATGGTGAACTGAAAGGTCTTTCACTATAGTTGGAAGAAGACAGGTGGGAACGAGCGGAGCGAGAGAAAAGCAAGTTCCAGTGGTGGGTCGTCTTCATGGTCGCATTGAAATCTTTTTCATGGTATGGAACTCACTTCATACCTGCAACAGAGTCAAAGCTGCGGTAATACTGACTCTCCTGGTCAATAGGGCTATTCAAACCAATCCCCCCTTTCTGTTTGCAATTACCGCTGCAGAATAGTCATCCCTAAAAGAAGCAGTTTTCTAATTCAAATAGATTGCTTTTAGAATAGGTTGTTCTCGAATAAGCTCTTTGAAAGATAACTAAATGTGTTTAGTCCCTTGGGGAAGGGTCTGCGCCCAGGGGCTCTTTTTAGCACTTTTGAGGAAGTGAAGACGAATAGTCGACTTTGTTGCTTGCTTGACTGCTTTCATCTCCTGATGTCAGAAAAAAGTGTTCTATCTCATTCTTTTAGCTGCAAGGGAAGCGTCAGGTTGTAGTGGTTGAAGTAGAGCGAAGCAGCGATGGACTAAGCGAGTCAAATAATGCTGGTGCGAACCATGTTGGATGACGGGTGAGGGTGAGAAAGAAGTCCTGCTCTACTGCCATGTGTTAAGAAAAGTGAGTTTACTTCGTTTCAGGCCATGTTATTTAGTCTTATGGAACTAAACTCTTAGATGCAGCATACAGCCGCCTCCATCCATCGGCACATCCACCCCAGATGCACGCTTAGCCGCATTGTTCATCTTGAAAGGGAGCCGTGAGGTGCTGTCATGTCAAGCTCAAGGTTCGTTCTACTGCAGTAAAATTTCTGCCATTTACACGTCTTGGTGGGGGGTCTTCTTGCAATGATCTTCGTTTCTTCAGTAATGGTGCCGGTCAATTGGTGTATAGGCCATTTCGGTCCAGTTTAGAATTTACCTCTATTTTGAATCCCGCTTCCTTGTTAGGTGGGAACCCCCTCCTTTATGAAGCAGAGAATGATCGATCGAAGAATGAGAAGATAGAAGAAGATCTTTTAAATATCGGTTGCAACATCGAATGAGACTTATCCATGGAGAAAAGACTCCAGTTGTCTTTCGTCTTTGAAGAAGTCAAACGCAGCCTATAAAGAGGCTACGAAGCGGTCGAGGGTTGAGTGAGGGCCAGTTGTTGCTTTGCGAATATTGAATTCCATGTGCTAGATATCCCTGCTTCTTTGAATCTGTTACTGGGTAGGCCATGTAACCATGTCTTTGGGTGCTCTTCCTTCTTCGTTACAACAAAAGAACAAGATGCCAAGATATGGGGGAATTCTTACTATCCATGGAGATGTTCATAGGGAGACAGCTTTCTTCAAGGTGAAGGATGACAATGCAGGATTTAATCTAATNGATGCTGATAGGGAGACAGCTTTCTTCGAGGTGAAGGATGACAATGCAGGATAAAATCTAACCGGGTTCCAGTTTGTTAATGCTATAGAAAGGGTGCCCCTTTCTTTTTATCCTATGCAAATCATTACGTGGCTCATATAGAGATGGGACATTTCCCTGGACTTGGCTTGGGGAAGAAAGAGCAAGGGGTCACCAAACTTTGTGAATCACAAGGCAACTTATAGGCTGGGTTATGTTCCAACTGAAGAAGACAAGGCAGCCGAGGTAGATGGGCGAAAGAGAGAAGAGGGTTTGGCCCCATATCCCAAAACTCTCATTCAAAGGCGTAAATGGGTTTCTCATAATCAGCTCGAGGTGGGTTAGTTATCAGGATATCCTGAGTAGTTTATCCCCATTCTCTGAGCCTTTCAGATATCCTCCCTTTCTTCAATCTAGTTTATTTAAGCGGGCTATTCCCCGAAAATGTCATTCCTTTATCGTTGGGGTCATAATCTTACTTATTTGGTCAATTCCTGTATAAAGGTAGGGTTGGGTAATAGCTTTACCCGTTGTCAGAATCGAATGTAGCCTTTCATTTATAAAGGAAAGGCCCCTAGCGATAAGGGAAAGAAGAGAGGGAATGCGAGCTTCTTTCACTCACTTGAGTTTTGTTTTAGAGAGAGCATTGTGGAGCAGCAAAAGGCATAAGGAGAGTCGGAATGGAATATCGTATGTAGTGTTGAATCCAATATGAAGCTCTTTCGAACAAGCGAGGAACGAGTGACCACAAGCTCCGCTTAAGCGCTCGACATGCAGTTAGCTTAAAATATGTTCATCATATGGTCGAGTGAAGCGCACCTTTGTGAAGCAGTCTAGCATCAGTTTAGACAGGAGAAGAATGGATGACTTAAACTGAAAGTAAGTGCTTCGGATCTCTTTGCAAGGAAATAGCTTGGGAGTAAGTCAACCTTCGCAAATACGATCTTCAACGGAAAAGCCAAGGTTCGTAAATGCGACCTTCATTCGCAAATGCGAAGATCGCGCTTCAGTTATGGGCACTTCTGTAATTTTATATTTTTTTTATCCCCAAACCCTTTAATAGATGACCTAGCTCATTTGTAAACTTTCTTTTGGCCTATTTTTCAGTCTCTTGACTAGAAAAGACAAGTTTTGGCGCTAGGGTTCTTGCACACACACTTGGGTCTTGAAGATTTGGAACGTTTGGTTGAGAATTGCTTACCCATTTATGTTCATTTCTTCATTTCCTTGCTTGGTATTGTATATCTAAGTGTGTAGTATTTTTTTCAATACTTGAATCTTATTTATGGGATTATTCATATTTAAATTGTAGATTAAATGTCTTGTTGTGCTTATGTATTGAGCGATTTTTATTTATTATGAAGTGAGTTATTGTTTCTTTAATTATTCTTGTTCTTTAATATTTCCAAAGGGATTAGCTAACCCTAGGACTCGCCCATTAACTTTGAATTGATTTTGGAAAAGATAATTTGGGGTTGGAAAAGATTAATTAATTAACCCTCACTATATAGATTCTACCTAGGGATAGGATTGAACTACTTGTAGCCATATTTGGGTGCGCTTTATCTCTTAATTATTGTAGGGATAATTCAATTAGGAAGTCTTGTTAGACTTCAAAAGAGGCTAATAAATAATTATTATCTGAGGCTAATTAACATAAACTCGCTCATATTTGTAAAATCGTGAAAAACATTGGATCGTTACTTGAGTGTAATTCCTACTGCATCCATGCTTGTAGCCATTGATCATTTTACTTGCTTTCTAGGTTAGTTTATATTTTTGCATTTGTCAATATTTTCTTAAAACCCTTTTACGTGTTTGGCTTAGCATAATAAGTGATAATAATCTTAC
This sequence comes from Nicotiana otophora, assembly GCA_000715115.1. Taxonomy (NCBI): domain Eukaryota; kingdom Viridiplantae; phylum Streptophyta; class Magnoliopsida; order Solanales; family Solanaceae; genus Nicotiana; species Nicotiana otophora. Next base: position 26,306 of record AWOL01S0010778.1, on the reverse strand, counting down.
ATGCCTAATCGCCTACATATTGTTCTCTATGGGATTCGACCCCGACTAATAGTTGGGTAAATTATATTGCATGCGACTGTGTCCATTTACTTTTTAGTAGTGGATTTGGACGTCATCAAAATTGGCGCCATTACGGGGAAACAATTTGGCGTATTTGGGTTGTTTGAGGAGTAAGCATACGTGCTTTGGTACAAACTTGTGAATATTTGTGTAATTATTTTTCTCATATTTATTTATTTTTATGTTTGTTTCTTGTTTATTCCTTAGTTTTTGAAAAATGGAATCGCATAATGAAAATAGGTCGGATGGTAGTTGTTCATACTTTGATGACCCTTGTCCTTATTGTGGAGAACCACACTCGTGGCAAAATTATTTAAATTCTCCCGGGGACAGATTGTGCGTACAATCTCAAACCCATGAGTGGCGTATATGCGATAAGTGTGGTGGTCAGAATGGCCATTGGAATAATTATACTTATTTGTCCTTCCCTTCCCCGAACCCCCACTATGATGAATCTACGTTTTGTGATGACAAGTATAGGGATATAGAAGTGGAATAAATTGAGCATGGTCAAAATGGAGAGTTCAAACTCATGATGGAATGCCTACTTGAAGGAGGAAACAAAGAGCAAAATGCCTTGGAGGAGCTTTTGGAAAATAGTCTCCAAAATAATTTGGCACTTGAAAGGTTGAACTCACAAATTGGAGACATGCTTAAAGATTTAGAGGTCCAAAAAGCCTCGGAAGTGAATGATATCCAAGAACCTTCATTAGAGGTTGAAGCCGAAAATCCTTCTTTGGAACTTGATCCAAATCAAGAAGAACTCTCAAATGCTCAAAATGAGAGGATGATGCTCATGTTGGAGGCCATTCTTGAAAATAAGGATAAGCACTACTTGGCACTCGAGGAATTGAAATAAATACTAACTCAAAATGATGATAATATCCGCACCTTGGAAGATCAAATAAAAATATTGGTTGACGCTCATTATGCCCACAAACTTGAGNACTATATAGATTCTACCTAGGGATAGGATTGAACTACTTGTAGCCATATTTGGGTGCGCTTTATCTCTTAATTATTGTAGGGATAATTCAATTAGGAAGTCTTGTTAGACTTCAAAAGAGGCTAATAAATAATTATTATCTGAGGCTAATTAACATAAACTCGCTCATATTTGTAAAATCGTGAAAAACATTGGATCGTTACTTGAGTGTAATTCCTACTGCATCCATGCTTGTAGCCATTGATCATTTTACTTGCTTTCTAGGTTAGTTTATATTTTTGCATTTGTCAATATTTTCTTAAAACCCTTTTACGTGTTTGGCTTAGCATAATAAGTGATAATAATCTTACATGCCTAATCGCCTACATATTGTTCTCTATGGGATTCGACCCCGACTAATAGTTGGGTAAATTATATTGCATGCGACTGTGTCCATTTACTTTTTAGTAGTGGATTTGGACGTCATCAAAATTGGCGCCATTACGGGGAAACAATTTGGCGTATTTGGGTTGTTTGAGGAGTAAGCATACGTGCTTTGGTACAAACTTGTGAATATTTGTGTAATTATTTTTCTCATATTTATTTATTTTTATGTTTGTTTCTTGTTTATTCCTTAGTTTTTGAAAAATGGAATCGCATAATGAAAATAGGTCGGATGGTAGTTGTTCATACTTTGATGACCCTTGTCCTTATTGTGGAGAACCACACTCGTGGCAAAATTATTTAAATTCTCCCGGGGACAGATTGTGCGTACAATCTCAAACCCATGAGTGGCGTATATGCGATAAGTGTGGTGGTCAGAATGGCCATTGGAATAATTATACTTATTTGTCCTTCCCTTCCCCGAACCCCCACTATGATGAATCTACGTTTTGTGATGACAAGTATAGGGATATAGAAGTGGAATAAATTGAGCATGGTCAAAATGGAGAGTTCAAACTCATGATGGAATGCCTACTTGAAGGAGGAAACAAAGAGCAAAATGCCTTGGAGGAGCTTTTGGAAAATAGTCTCCAAAATGATTTGGCGCTTGAAAGGTTGAACTCACAAATGGGAGAAATGCTTGAAGATTTAGAGGTCCAAAAAGCCTCGGAAGTGAATGATAGCCAAGAACCTTCCTTAGAGGTTGAAGCCGAATATCCTTCTTTGGAACTTGATCCAAATCAAGAAGAACTCTAAAATGCTCAAAATGAGAGGATGATGCTCATGTTGGAGGCCATTCTTGAAAATAAGGATAAGCACAACTTGGCACTCGAGGAATTGAAATAAATACAAACTCAAAATGATGATAATATCCGCACCTTGGAAGATCAAATAAAAATATTGGTTGACGCTCATTATGCCCACTAACTTGAGAGTGTGGAAAGAGTTCAAGAAAAGTCCAACTTCAAGGAAGAAAGTGAGCTTTATTTTAAGGAATCAAGAATTGAACATCTGCCAACTGACTCCATGCTCATTGGTGATGCCAAGAAAAATATGGAAATAGAGTTAACCGATGTAGTTGAAAAGATGGTTGAAAATGACTCTAATTCGGGGGTCCAAGAGGATGTCAAAATTCGGAAAGAATTACAATTTGGAAGCTTGATGTCACTTTCCAAGAATTTCTCAATATTGTAATTGTGTGGTGATATGGGAATTGAACTACACGATCAACGAGGAATTGCGAATAGGAGAGGCAAGGGCCATACATCTTACAATTTGAAGGTACAAGAAGGCAAAATGACATTCCTCACATGAAAGCCAAGAAATGCAAAATGAAGCAAATGGCATGTGGCTTGATCATCTACTTACCACCCCCCGTCGCTCGTAGTCATAAACATGATTACAAGTTAGGTTCCCAGTTCATATCTACCAAGTGACGAGAAAAGTGGTAAAGTTAGTTCACATCGTGCCTTGACGATAAATGCGACGCTTGGTGGAGGCAACCCATCGTTTTTAACTTTTTAGTCATTTTTAACATTTTCATTTTGTTTTTCAATTTTTATTTCTAGAATAGTTTATTTTATTATTTTTGATCAATCTACTAAGTTGCAGAAGGTGTGAAAGTGTTGGGACAAAAAGTAATGAGATTAGGCAATGAGGAAATATTAGGCCCAGGCCTCTGTTATCGCATTTGCGAAAACTTGCTCGCAATTGCGATCTTCTGATTTGTCGCAAAACCATAGAAAGCGTCGCAATTGCAACTTCTGCTGAATTTTTCCTTTTCAAAATTTCAAATAAGTGGTCACAATTGCGACATCAGAGGGTCTTTTACGGGCATTTGCTTCATAGTTAACAACAAGTCAAAAGAATTTTAAGGCTCTAAAAGTAAATGACCTCCCACTTCCTCACTCTCCTAACTTTGAAACTCCCTCATTCTCACTCCTAATTGCAAGCATCCAGGTATGAAATCTTAATTTTGCACCCTTTATTCTCTATAACATCTTGTTCTTCTTCTTTGCTCCTTGTGCTCTCAAAAACTAGGGTGCAAATTTACCCTTCTCTTCTGTGCGAAATTATTTGAATAATAGCTCAAATGTGTTCTGATTTTTGGGTGAGGTTGGTTGAGAGTGTGAGCTTCTTTCTTTGCATGAAAAGTGGGGACGTCTGAGGACCCATAGCTTGTTAAAATGTGAAATTAGTTTTGTGCCTTCAATATGTTCGATGAAAGGCCCGAATGAGATTCTTGGCCGAATCATTGAAATGTTTTTCAATTCGTGATTGTGTGTGAAATTTATTGCATGATTTTGTGCTTAAAAACTGATTGGGCTCTTTAAAAGTGTGCCTTTGTTCAGAATATTTGGAGATTGGGATTGTTTTGTGAGTAAGGCTGCTAGGGACGACAAGATCGCAATTGCGATGGCCTCTTCGCATTTGCGAGCTTCGCATTTGCGAAGAGGTGACTGCAGTTGCGAACATTGTCAGGTCGGGCATCCTTCGCATTTGTGATGATATGATGGCAATTGTAAACACTGGAAAAGTTTGTTGCCTTCGCAATTGCGAGGAAAGTGTTGCAATTGCAACATCAGAGAGAATATTTCTCCTGAACTGAAAATCTGAAAAATATTTCTAAGGCAAGGTTTCGACTGTCCAATCAGTCCTTTATCATATTTGGCTCATTTTGCAATGTATTTCATAGCCATACCACGTTTTTACTCCAACACTTTGTTTACAGGTACCATAAGCTGAAAATGAGCTCTAACTCTGACGAATCCGCGAATGACAACCCTTTGGAAGTGGAGAAGACCCATGACCAACACCGGTTCTTGTCATTGGAATGCCAGGAACAGTACTATGCCGAGTTGATTATGAAGAAGTTGCTCCTAGAAAGTGGTATATTGCTGGAAAAGGTCCCAGAATGTCTTTCTGAGTTCTATCAGAGGCTTGGGCCATGGAATGGACCTGTCTTTTCCCCTCAGCCTTGCAAAGCAAATTAGCAGTGGGTGAGGGAATTCTATGCTAATCTTCAAGCCATCAAGTTAAGAAAGCCAATCATGAGGATTTGTGGCAAAATGGTGAATTTTGGAGCTGAACTTGTGAATCAAATCTATCACCTGCTGGACCATGACATAGAACCATTCCATAAGAAAGCTTGTGCCTCAGGCGAGTGGTTAGTCTCCAAATCGCGCCCGGGTGCCGATATTCCTTGGGCAGCTGAAAAGAGAGGGATCACATCCAAAGAATTCACTGTCAAAGCAAAGATATGGCTAGCCATCATATGCAGTCGCATCTCTCTTGCGGAGAATATTTGGAATGTACCAACAATCAGAGCTCAAATTATCACTTCAATTCATGATAATATCCGGCTTAATGTTGGGGTTGAGGAGGATCCAAAAGACAATTGGATAGATCCGGGAAAGCCTATTGCTCCATTGAAGAAAAGAGGAGAGGGCGACGCCGTGAAAAGAAAAAAGAGAAAGTTGGGATCTTCTTCTCATACCGACCAGGGTAGCCATCCATCAACTTCTATAGGAGGACCATTTGCTATGCATCCCAAGGAAATGTGGCAGTTTCTCGACCTAGTTGCTGGCCTTCCACAAGGACCTGGGGAGACATCTGAGGGACCCTTTGTATGCATTTCAAAGAAAGAATTTTAAAAGTATATTGATGATCAGAAGAAGCAGGGGGATCACCTCAAGAAGCTGGAGAAAGTTTACACTGATTTGGCCACAACACACGGTACTTTGAGTACTTCTCATGCCAAACTGGCAAATGCACACACCAGGATGAAGAAGAGGGAGAATAAGAGAGATAATTTCTTCACCATTATGTGAAAGGGTTTGAAGAGGCTATGAAAAGTTCTAAAGCCTCAAGAGTCAGTGCCATCGACCAAGCCGGAAGATAATGATGATGCTCCAGTTCATTGGTCTGAGGAAGAGGAAAGGGAAGAGGAGGAGGTTCCGACTGATTCCGATAGTGAGGAGATCACTTGATGCAGTATTCAGGGAGCCTTTTCCATCATTTTACTCTATTTTGTTTAGTTGCATTGAGGATATTGCAACATTTCTAGTTGGGGGTGGCTTCTTGTATAACTGTTGATATGGTAGATTGATATTTTATTTTCATGTGATGTGTTATATTAGTATGTTTACTAGCTTCTTGATTTTCTTTATATATATAGTATGTTTTATTTACTTGATGTTTACTAGCTTCTTGATTTTTGTTTTAGTATGTTTTATTTACTTCATGTGTACTAACTTCTTGATTTTTTATTTTATTTTATTGGCAGTATCCTTGGTTTTCTTTATACAATGGTTCATTTTCCAAGGATGTCAATTTTCTTTTGAACTGGGTACTTTTGGTAAATTATTATGTCGACTTTTTCCGATAATGGATAGCTAGGCGATTTCTTAGGGGAATTAGTCTTGTATTTTAGATATAGTTTTTGTTAATTTAGGAGAATAAGTGGTATGCGTTGGGGTTTGTGCCCATTGGCCGATTTGTGGCTTGCTTGGTACCAACATAATTTAAACCTCGACATATGAATTCTTGATCCATGAAAAAGAAAAATGATTGAAGTAAAGATCAATGTCATGACTTTTAGACTAAAATTGTCGCTCTTTGATTCACTAAATAGTCTCTTAAGCTATATGTGACTTATTTGAGTTCATTGGTTTCAATTGGATTTTGGATTTGTATTCCACTCGAGTTTTCATGTGCCATGTGTGATGAGATTTATTGTGAGTTATTTTGCATTATTTGTAGTCTTGAACTTGTCCGGAATGTGCTTCAAGGCTAAATCCTAGACTAACTTGGTTTGAAAAATGATGTTAGGCTTTCCTTGGACCGTTATTATGCCTTAAATTTTCTATCCTTGCATATTTTCCCTAGTCAACCCCTTTTGAGCCTTTAAACCTTTTCTTCGGGAACCATGTTACAAGCTTTAACCGTTCGTTCTTTATTGATCTATCTTTTGGCTAAAAGCCTAAGTTTGGAGGTGAAGGTTGAAAAAGTTGTGATGTGGAAGTTGCTTAAAAGGTGAAAGGTAATAATAATAAAACATAATGGAACCTTCCTTGATTTTTTAAAGAAATGAGTAAGAAAGAAGAAAAAAAGAAGGAAAAATAAGGAGTTTTGAATAAAGGGAAGATTAGGTGTGGAATAAAAAGTGAAGAAAGGATGGAAACGTTTTTGAAGGAAATGTGCTTTAATTGTTGCAAATTGTAGTGCTTAGCGAGGTTTTGAGCACTCTTATCTAAATTGTGTCCTACCTTAACCAAAGACCTACATTACAATCCTTTAAGTACTACTTGGTTTTGAACCAAGTGTGTCTACATTAGTAGAGAAATACATGAAGGACAAGCCTATGGCACTACTTATGTGCATTTGAATATCTTTGTGAGAGAGAGTTAACTCTTTCCATTTGATATCCCATTTATGTTTTGAATTGCAATTTATGAGTGTTGGATTCTCTCTAAGTGTGAGGGAACATGAGATTTGAGTTGTGAAGTTAATCCCATTTTCAATTGGGAGGAATGAACAAAGGAAAGTTATTTTGATAAAGAGGCAAATTTTGAAGCTTTAGTGTCATGACTTGATTTCTACTTTGATTAACATAGTGTTTGAACAATTGAAATGTAATGAGATTTATGAGAAGTTTTTGGTGTTTCATATGCTTTGGATTAATTGTTGGTACTAATCAAAATCATGTGTTTGTACTTAAAGTGGACTCTTTGACTTGGTATGATGTTGATGCAGTATTTAGTTGATTACATGGAAGGAGATTTGCTTTGATTGCTTGAGCACAAGAAATAGTTTAAGTTTGGGAGTTTGATAAGTTGATATTTTACCAACTTATCTCGTCTTAAATCTTAGTTTTTTGCTATGTTTGATTGAAAAAATAGTATGTTTAATGTCGTTTACTTCTATTTTACAGGTTTTATGTGATTTAGAAGTGATCAGAAAGAAACCAAATAAAAATAAGTCAAAAAGGGGCTCAAAAGTAGAAATCTGGAAATTGGCGTCAGATGTCGCAAATGCGAGCAGAAGCTCGCAATTACGAAGTCAACCAAGAAAGCCAACGTTCGCAAATGAGAGCATGTGAATCGCGATTGTGAATCCAATTGAGCCAAACAATGTTCGCAAATGCGAAATAAGGACCGCAAATGCGAAGTCAAACCAGACAGTCAACCTTCGCAACTGCGAAGTCCTCCATCGCAAATGCGATCTTCAACAGAAAAGCCAAGATTCGCAAATGCGAACCTTCCTCGCGTTTCAGTTCTGGCACTTCTGTAATTTTATATTTTTTTGGCCCCAAACCCTTTAATAGACGACCTAGCTCATTTCTAAGATTTCTTTTGGCTTATTTTTCAGTCTCTTGACTAGAGAAGACAAGTTTTGGAGCTAGGGTTCTTGTACACACACTAGGGTCTTAAAGATTTGGAGCTTTTGGTTGAGAATTTCTTACCCACTTATGTTCATTTCTTCATCTCCTTACTTTGTTATGTATATCTAAGTGTGTAGTATTTTTTCCAACACTTGAATATTGTTTATCGGAATATTTATATTTTAAGTGTGGATTAAATATCTTATTCTGCTTATATATTGAACTATTTTTAATTATTATGAAGTGAGTTATTGTTTCTTTAATTATTCTTGTTCTTTAATGTTTCCAAAGGGATTAGCTAACCCTAGGACCCGCTTATTAACTTCGAATTAATTTTGGAAAAGATAATTTAGGGTTGGAAAAGATTAATTAACACGAACTTGAGGCGTTAACCTTCAGTATATAGATTCTACATGGGGATAGGATTGAACTATTTGTAGCCATATTCGGGTGCGCTTAATCTCTTAAGTATTTTAGGGATAATTCAATTAGGAAGTCTTGTTAGTCTTCGAAAGAGGCTAATAAAGAATTATTACCCGAGGCTAATTAACATAAACTCGCTCATATTTGTAAAATCGTGAAATACATTGGATCGTTACTTGAGTGTAATTCCCACTGCATCCATGCTTGTAGCCATTGACCATTTTACTTTCTTTCTAGGTTAGTTTATTTTTTAGCATTTGTCAATATTTTATTAAAACCCTTTTAAGTGTTTGGCTTAGCATAATAAGTGATAATTCTCTTACACGCCTAATCACCTACATATTGTTCTCTGTGGAATTCGACCACGACTCATAGTTGGGTAAATTATATTGCATGCGACCGTGCCCATTTAATGTTTAGTAGTGGATTTGGACGTCATCACAAAACACCTGTAGAGACTCACCACATAATAAGTACTCAAAGAACCGATCATATCCATTACCGTACTGATCTAACCTACTACCAAGCTGTCGTATTTCTCCGAGTTCCTTCTGAATTACCCTCAAGTTGACACTTCTCCTTGCCAGAACACCACGATCCTTACCCAAAACTCACCACAAGAGATCCTAGCATAAACCAGACCGTCCCAAGGCCCATAAGCCATTGTATTCCCTCTCAAACACCCTAAAGAGTACCACAACCGAGGCACCCACTCTAAAGAGACCTTCTGTGAATCTAAAGTCGTTTCCTTCAGCTTCCCGATACTGAAATGTAGAGTCCATAATAATATAGAAATACTGCAAGTCCGACACCATACAATGCAAATCTCAGATTCTAGCCATATACAAGTCCAGAAAATTCTCAATTGCCACATATAAATCTTGAATCCATTAGAACATTCTCGAGAGTCATCCACTCTGCTCAAATCTCAATTGCACCGCCCAAAGGGGCCAAATGGTCTGTACTCCATTAGCACGAAAACACCCAAAGAAGTAACCCTGCCTTAACACAACCGAGAAAATTCCTACTCCATGTGCACTACATCCTTCATGAATAACAACTCAATCATTCCATGATTCCCCAATACCCATAAAGTGTAATAGACCATGCATCCATAAATTTTCGTGCTTATGCCATCCTCAAAAACAGCATATAAAGGTGATAACTAATCCATAAGTATGCCTGAGATCGAAACAACACATAACCATGCATTCAAATCGTCGATAGCAGACTCCCCCACTTGGCTCAAAGCCATGGATCAAAACACTCGATAACTCACAATGCCCATACTCTATTACTGCCATAATACCGCAATGAGATTTAACTAAATCCTTCATAAGCTCATGTAACACAAACCATATAATACCTCAAATCATATGCTACGCTCGCATTCATCCTCGTAACAATCAAGCCAACTTCCTTAAGCGATCCAAACTCAAGTTGCTGCATATCTAACCTTAAGACAGTTAGAGAAAACTCTCCACAGAAATGACATAGGTATCACACAACCTTAGGACACCCCGATTACGATAACCCACCTACTTAGCCTTGAACTGACATCTCTCTATACCCTTTCACAACCATAACTACTACGCAATCACTTAATCTTACTGAGTCTGAACTTGGAAACATGACATGAGAATCTACTTCATTCCCCAATTGAACATCATGAAAGAGTCCCTCAAAACACTCATAACTCAAGATTGTATAACACATCTATAGAAATCGAGCATCCAATAGTCCTTTTCACATCTCAAGAAAACTCTTCTGATCACATTCAAACCATCTAAACACATCCCGCAGTCACATCCTACTCATCATGTAGCCATCTAACCACTCATCGAGCCATAAATTCCACCCATAGGAACACTACCGGACATATAAGTCCAAAAGCGCATGCTCATACAACTGAAATCACCATGCTCAAGCTACACTCAAAACCCAGCCTCAAGTCCTCCAGACTGAGCCATTATCAGCACACAGAAAACACATCTCGCACCTCATCTATGAAATCACAAGCCGTCGATGCACAACTGATACCAAGCGCTCACGTACGCATATGAGTGAGTGGAAGGAATTCAAAGCAATACGCTTCAAGCTAAATCAATGTTGAACGATAAAGAAAAAAAGATGGGAAGTTTATCCTAAATGCCATGTAGCCTCTCGAAGATAGGTATGGACGTCATCATACCGATCTGCAAGACTCTACTAGACACTTGCTCATGACTCGTAGAACCTATGAACCTAGAGCTTTGATACCAACTTGTCACGATCCAAAATCCAATTAGTCGTGATAGCACCTAACCCAACCTTCTAGGTAAGCCAATTAACAACAATCCAATTCGATGAGATTTATTGAGAAAATAAATGATGAAATAACTAAACTTTTATACACTTCCCAACGACTGGTAGTACAAACCATGAGCTTCTAAGATTTAGAGTTTACAAAGTTGGCATGAAATAAATACATCATCTGTTTGAAATATACATGAACAGATTAATAATTCTAAAGCTACCAAGAACAAGAGGAAGTTATGACCATAACGCAAGTACATCTTCAATGCCAATTCCCACCATACACAGCAACATCAGCATCCAAAATCTTCACACAAGGTGCAGAAGTGTAGTATGAGTACAACCGACCCCATGTACTCAATAAGTAACAAACCTAATCTTAGGTTGAAATTAGTGACGAGCTTGCACAAAGGCAAGAATCCAACACCAACAACCAGTAACAACTTAGAACAATATAACTAATGCAGTACAAGTAATAACTCAAAGATATAATGCTCAGCTCGTTCACAGTTTCGAAAAATACGCATGCTTTTTAAGTATAACAGGAAATCCCAAATCTTTCACCGAAATATGAGTAAATCTGAAAAACTGTGATTTTCCCCAAAACTTTCAACAACAGATAAGATGTTCCATTATCGGATGGCATGAGGAAAGCACATATCTATACCTACATGTCAATGTGTATGTGAAGTCATGGATGTCACAACGTCGTACCACATGAGGAAATGCATCTCAATGCCTACATACACTCGCGCTCGGCACTCAGTCCTCCCAATCACTCAGTCCTCACAGTCACTCAACCCTCACAGTCACTCGGCACTCGCGCTTGGCAATCGCACTTGGTAGGTACATGCGCTCACTGCTGGTAAGTCACACTCCAGAGACATGGATCCTGCCCAAGCGCTATATAAGCAAATCATGGCATGAATCAATAAAGCGTGCTGCAGCATGCAACCAGATCCCATAAACATCCTCACAATCAGGTCCTCAGCCTCACTCAGTCATTATTCTCCCCAGTCTCTTTCATGCCAATCGGCCCAAACAATGTTAATATGATGTGAGACAAATGATATCAGAGACTGAGATATGCCATGCAATGAATGAGTATGACTGAGTATTGATTGCAATTTAAGCAAATAACTCAACAGTATAAATGACCTTAGTGGGTCCCAACAGGATAAGCATATAGCCTAAAGATGGTTTCTAACATGGATCACAGCTCAATTACTCTAGCACGTAGAAATTTCATAGATAGAAACAAGATTAGGTCACTACACAGTACCACAGAATTAATTGATTCATAACTCACACAGTGCACACCCACACGCCCGTCACCTAGCATGTGCATTACCTCAACACCTAATACATAACACGTATATTCAGGGATTCATACCCTCAGCACCAAGTTTAGAAGTGTTACTTACCTCGAACAAGCCAAACTCAATACCGAGCAAGCCAAACAACACTCTAGAAATGCCATCTCGCGCGATCCGACCTCCAAACGGCTCAAAACTAGCCAAAAGCAACTAAAGAACATCAAATAATTCCAAAGGAAACAAACCCAATCGATAAAGGTCGAATCTTTAATTAAAATCCAAAACTCAACCAAAAAGTCAAACCCGGGACCATACCTCGAAACCTGATAAAACTAACACAATCCGACAATCCATTCAATCACAAGGCAAACCATACTAGTTTTACTCAAATTCGACTCCGAATCAACGTTCAAAACTCAAAAATTCACATTATAAAATTTTAGATAAACCCCCCAATTTATCTTTTGAAATCATCAACCAATTGCCAAAATGAAGATAGATTCATGAAATATAATCAAAACCGAGTAGAGAATACTTACCCCAATCTATGTGTCAAACATCGCCTAAAGATCATCTCAATTCGATCTCCATAGCTCCAAATATGCTAAATTGCTGAAACCTGCGAAATAGAGTACTTTATAAGCACTGCCCAGGCAAAACCTTCGCGAATGCAGAAAAACCATCGTGTTTATGAGCAAAATAAACTGCCATCAAAAATACTCTACGCGTTCACAGCATAGTCCTCGTGAACACGATGCACAACAGCTCCAACCTTATGCGATCGCATCAACTACTTCACGAATGCAGAGATATTCTCCCCAGTCCCAGCTTCTCATCTCAACTCAATATGAATGCGAGCATAAGGACGCGAATGCTATGCCCAAGCCTCACAAAGGTACGTGAACGCGATGAAGGATAAAGGTCAGATCTCATAATACACTACGCGATCGCGGCCCAATCTTCGCGATCGCGAAGAACACCTGAAATACAAGAAATCAGCAATGCCAAAGAACAAGGAAATGATCCGAAACTCGTCTGAAACTCACCCGAGCCCCTCCGCACTCCATCGAAATATACCAACAAGTCCCATAACATAACAGGGACCTACTCGAGGCATCAAATCACGCATTACAACATCGAAACAATAAATCGTACCTCAAACCAAATATAATGAACTATGAATCTTTCAACTTCCAAAACGTATGCCAAAACATATCAAATCAACCTGGAATGAGTTTAAATTTTTCACACAAGTATCAAATGACATAACGAAGCTATTCCAATTTTCGGAACCACAATCCGAATCCGATTTCATCAAGTCAACTCTCGGTCAAACTTACGAACATTCCAAACTTCCCAATTTTTCAACTTTCGCCAATTAGTGTCGAAACCTTTTAGAAATATCCAAATACAAATCCGGGCATACGCCCAAGTCCAAAATCACCATCCGGACCTAACGGAACCATCAAAACTCCGAACTGAGGTCAAAAACTAAAAAGTCAAACTTGGTCAACTCTTTCAACTTAAAGCTTCAAACAAATTCCGAAACACCTGAAAACCAAAACCGATGATACACACAAGTCATAATACATCATACGAAGCTAATCATGACTTCAAATAGATGAACGAAATGTAAATGCACAAAACGATCAGGCGGGTCGTTACACACATCAAACCAACTCCGAATGAGCTCAAATTTTGCACACAAGCCATAAATGATACAACAGACCTATTCCAACTTTCGGAACTGATATCTGACCCCGATATCGGCAAAGTCAACTCTCGGTCAAACCTTTCAACCTTCCAAACCTTCCACTTTCCAACTTTCGCCAATTCAAGCCAAAACGACCTACGGACCTCTAAATCAATATCCGAACATACGCCTAAGTCCAAAATTATCATATGAAGCTATCAGAGCCATCAAATCTTCATTCTAGAGTTGTCTACACAAAATGCAAACTTCGGTCAACTCTATCAACTTAAGCTTCCAACTTTGGGACTAAGTGTCCCAATTCATTCTGAAACCTCCCCGGAACCAATCCAACCACCACCGGCAAGTCACATGACCATAAATAAACATAGAGGAGATAATAAGTGGGGGAACGGGGCTACAATACACAAAATGACCGGTCGAATCGTTACAAAAAGTCTAAGATATGTTAATGTAGATAAAGAGATTACGAATTGTTAACTGGCGATTGTTTTACTTTGATATAATCTAAGTGTAAGATATATAGCTCGTTCCAAATTTGAAATATTAATTGTAATTACATTTTTATCAAATCATTACAAAATTTTATTTTTAAATAAAAATTTATTCTAATTTATCAAATGCATTTCTATAAAATTTGGATCTTTATGCTTGGTGAAACATTAGTGTAACGTTCGTGGACCAAGGAATTGTATTCTAACAGAACATTGCATTACATGACTTTCTACTATTTAAAGTTTTGTAATTTTATAAATGCATTGTTTTCAAAAAGTAAAAGTTTATTTGATGCCAAAGTTTTAAAGATTAGAAAAATATAGTTGTGTTATATAGTTTAAATAAGGAAGAATTTATATAAAGAAAAATATAATTAATTTTAAAATCCTAAATATTAGAAATGTCTACACATTTCAAATAGGAAAATATTTAATGGCCATAATTTTAGTTGATTTAAAACTCCTAAATTGTAGGCAGAATAATTAAATGACAATTTAGTCTAGTGTAAAATCTATTTTTAAAGGGTAAAAAAAGTGAACGACATTTCGCTAAGGGCCTTCATGTATATATACATATATATATATATATATATACATATATACATATATATATATACATATATACATATATATATATATATATATATATATATATATATATCTGTGTGTGTGTGTGTGTGTGTGTGTGTGTGTTTACAAAGTAACGGATATTGCTTGAAAATTATACAGAGTAACAATAACAAAAATAACAACATACCCGGTGTAATTCCATAAGCGGGATCTGGGGAGGGTAGTGTGTACGCAAACCTTACTCATATCTTATGCAGATAGAGATCATGTTGTTTCCAATAGACCCTTAGCTCAAGGCAAGCACACGCACAACACTTTAGAAAAGTAAATACAGTAGTGAAGAAGTCAAGAAAATAATAGTAATAACATCATGATAATAATATAACAGAACCGAAGTGTTAAATCTGACCGGTCGTTTTGTATTTTTCACTCCGTTCCCCTTTTAATGCTTCACACATGTACAATTGTGGTTTTATGAGTCGCAGGGTTAGCTAGTTTCGTTCCGAAAAGATTTCGGGTTGATTTGGACCATTTGGTTCTTGGCTTTGAGGTTTAGAAGTTTGACCAAAGGTTGACTTTTAGCTATCGGGTTCGAAATAAGATTATGGATTTGAAATAGGTATATTATGCTATTTAGAAATTGACTACAAAATTTGGTGTCATTTGGAATTGAGTTGATAGATTGCGGACACTTGGTTGCAATTTTAGAAGTTCTTGAACTTTTCTTTGAAATTCATGCGTTTTGATATCCGATTTGTAGTTCTAGATGTTATTTTTGTATTTTGATCGCGCGAACGATTTCGTATTATATGTTTAGACTTGTGTGGATGTATGGTTTGGAGCTCCGAGGGCTCGGATGAGTTTTGGACGTGTCGCGAAATGGTTCTGGGCTGAAACTAAACTGCTGGTGTGCTGATTCCTCTGGTGTCGCAATTGCAAACACCAGAATCGTAATTGCTACATTAGCAGGGGGTCATAGATATCGCAATTGCGATGCGTGGATCATAATTGCGAAGTTGACCTGGGCTGGGGTAGTTTCGCATTTGCGACATTTTGGTCGCTTTTGCGAGGGAAGCAGGCTTCGCAATTGCGAAGCCCATGTCGTATTTGCGAATTCCCACCTAGGCTATCAGTGCTGCATTTGCGAGGAATTCTTCGCAATTACGAGGGTTCGCAATTGCGACACCTACAACTGAACAAAAGGTTAGAAAGTCGGGACTTTAGCCTCATTTTCATATTTTACAACCCTAGACTCGGTAAGAGGCAATTTGAAGAGAGGATTTTCATTTACAAACATTGGTTAAGTAAATCTAATCAATTTCCAAAAACTATATTTTATGATTATACCTTAGATGTAACATCAAATTCATGAGAATCAATGAGAAAAATTGGGAAATTTTGTCAAGCTTTTGAAAATGAAGAATTGAGTTTTGAGAGTCAATTTGGACTCAGATTTGAAAATAAAATACATGTATGGAGTCATTGAGTTATAGGTAGATGGAATCTGCCCATGGACCCGGGCTTTCACCCGACGGTCCTGGGGTTGACTTTTGTTGACGTTTTGGGAATTTTGTAAAGATCAAAGCTTTATCGTTTGTAATTGATTCCCCTTGCATTGTTTAATGATAATAAGTCATTTTTGGTTAAATTTGAGCCGTGTGGAGATGAATTTTAGGGGGAAAACTATTTTTGAGGGTTGAGTTGGCCTAGTTGAGGTAATTATCTTGCCTAACTTTATGGGAGGAGGGGGGAGGAACTACCTCTTAGAATTTGGATTGTTTGTGCTATTTGTGTTATGTGGAAGACGTGTACGTGAGGTGACGAGTGCTTACACGGGCTATATGTGGTATTTGACCGGTTAGGTTATTTAGACTCTTTTCATGCCTTTAATTAAATTGTTGTAACGTATNATGGGAGGAGGGGGGAGGAACTACCCCTTAGAATTTGGATTGTTTGTGCTATTTGTGTTATGTGGAAGACGTGTACTTGAGGTGACGAGTGCTTACACGGGCTATATGTGATATTTGACTGGTTAGGTTATTTAGACTCTTTTCATGCCTTTAATTGAATTGTTGTAACGTAATATATCTCTCATTGTTAATCTATTCTTACATATGTTAATTTACTGTTACATGCTTTAATTGACGTTGTTAGCACTTGTTCTACCTCTTATATGTTCTCTTGCTCTTATATGCTTTAGTTGAAATTATTGCCTTCCTTATTGTCTCGTTACCTCTTTAATTCTTGAATTACCTTTATTTGAAGTTGTTATTTCGTGAAATATCTTCTTGTTGAGTTATTGGTGTTGAAGTTGTAAAAGTCGTTAACACATTGAGGTGAATTTGTTAATTTTTGAGATATCTTTTCTTTTTTGAGAAATTCTCATTTATTTTGTTATGGTTGAGATTCTTGTACATATTGTGGTTAAGCCATGGGCTATTTGTTGTGGAAATATTAGTATTGTTGGCCTTTCTGGCAAGTTATGGCATATGGATACTTATGGTGCAAATTGTGATTGTGTTGTGATATTGATACGCATGCGTTGGTATAAGACTAGGGGTTGATATGAATGCGGTGAGATAAGGCGGGCCTGATACGCGTGTTGCTAGTAGGGTAATTACTTGAAGCCACACAGTGAGATAAGGTGGGCTAAAACGCATGTAGCTATTTCGGCAAAATGATTTTCAAAACTAAATCTAAGGCTCATGCGGTGATATCAGGGAAGATTATGATTGAAATTGTAAGATGTGAATACGAGGCGGTACCTCGGTTGTGATTCTTGTTACGCATTCCATGTTGAGAAGCCTTGTTGTTTCTTCATTGCTTTGCTTGTAAATATCCGCATTCATCTTCTTGTTGTTTCATCATGTGTTTACTCCTAGTTGCCTTTACTTCTTAAATTTCCTTGCTAGCTTACATTGTTGAACTGTTTACTTGTCATTACTTCCTCATTTCTCATATTTAGATTATGCTATATTTTGTCTAGTTTCTTTTCTCCTAGTATGTGACTTGACCTGGTCTCGTTACTACTCTATCGAGGTTAGGCTTGATATTTACTAGGTACCTTTGTGGTGTACTCATACTATATTTCTTCACATTTTGTGCAGATCCAGGTACATCTGCCCATGCTGGATGTTAGTGATCATTCATCCATTTTCGGAGACTTCAAAGTATACCTGCTCGACATCCGCAGGCCTCGGAGTCACCTTCTGTTATCTTCTCATTACTATCATTTCCTATATCAGACATTGTTGTAGTAGAGGGTTTAGAATACTCGGTAGAGCTTATGACTCAGTTCCACCAGTGTTTGGAATTATGTTGTTGAAGTTATATTTTGGGAGTTAATATGAGCTTATCAGTTTTATTTTTATTATCTCAATTTCGATATTTCTATTAATTTATTAATGAATATTAGGCTTACCTTGTCTTACAGACTAGGTGCCATCATGACATTCTGACGTAGGGAATTGGGGTCATGACACGAAGTAGACACAACATCAGATAGTAATAGACAATTGAAAATAAGGAAATATGAGAATAACACAAAGTAAATAATATTTGTTTTAAAATTAAAGTCTTAAAACATCAACGGTTCAAACCTACTTACAAGTTGAATTATAATAACAGACTGACATTCGTTACACAATATCTTGTGTATGCTATTGATTCCACCAATATAATGTCTCATTTCCTTGGGTTGTGTTCTAATGAACCATTTTATTTTGTACTAGTGTCTGGGTTGTGGATGTCACGACCCAACTCCATGTCAGGTCGTGATGGCGTCTAGCACCGTTGCTGGACAAGCCAACAGTGAACAACTTAGTGATTTTTTATTTTTGTTTATGAAGAAATTCTAACATTTAGCCTTACTTACATTTAAAGCATTTGATAAATACAGGATTTTTAAGGCAAACAAACGGAAACATCTAAAAGCAGTTATAACTATTGAATTACAACCCAAAATCAAAGTCTACTAATACGTGCCAAGATCTGGTATCACAAGTGTGTGTGGGCAACTAGTAGAATATACAAAATATGACCATCCTACTGTCTGAAACAGAATAGATAGATAAAAATAAAAGAGAAACTCCGGCATGCTGCTGAATGGCTCAGAAGGGGCAGCTCACCGTGAAGTCTCGGTCCAAGATCAGATATGCGCGCCGGGCGGGTAACTAGTTGCACCAGCCTCAGATCCGGTACAATTAAGTACAGAAGTACAGTATGAGTACATAAAAAATATGTACCCAGTACGTATCCAGCCTAACCTTGAAGAAGTAATGACGAGGGGTCGACTTGACACTTACTAGGGCCAATAATAATGTAATTAAAGTGTTATGCTAAGTATAGATATCATGAATAATTCTGACAGTTCAATA